>JAODKE010000055.1:7312892-7326230 GCA_026779605.1 Mormyrus hasselquistii
GTATGCTATTCTATACTATGCTGTGGTTCTGTATTCATTTTATATTTTGAAAGCATGTTTTGATTTTAAACATCACTAACCTATGTCTTGCATAAATTTGATTGCAAGCACGTTTGATCAGTACTTGTAGACACAGTATAAGCTCAACTCATGTAAACACGATGTAAGTTCTCTGCATTTCATTAAGACGCAAAAGTGTCAAATTTCATAACAGTGACGGAGATCATCTGCATCAGAAATCAATCATCAAGCGGTGATGCCTCTTTCTTCCTCTTGGCGTCAAGCAGAGTAAATGTGCTGGAGTTGCAGTGCAGCGCCGTTTTGGATTTTGCAGGCACAGAAATGGCAGACAGGGTTTTGTGAAGGCGGCTATTCCGTTATAGATATTGGCTTGGAGATGCTGTGGGTTCTGTATCTGTCAGTGTGAGTGCCGTCCGCGGTGGCACGGAGAGAGTTGCGTGACAGGTGTTAGACATCACGCTATGACATGATGAGATCCGCTGCTTCCCTGTTGTTTGTATAGAGCCTTAAATACCTGCATTATTATCATTTTTTATTTTTTTTTACTGTCAGTAAGCAGAAAGCTACATGCCTATATATACAGACCCCTACCGCCTACCAAGCACTGAAACGATGTCGCCGTATTTTGTACAGTAATGTATATTTCAAATTGACTGCTGTTGCTGACTGGCCTGTCCAACGTGTCACTATGCCTTGTGACCTCTACTCTCTGCCAGCGTTCCGGTCCTTGGAGGCCCACAGATGGTCCGCATATTTGCTCCCTTCCAGCTCCCCAAAAATGCGGGAGGGAGCAAAAATGTGGACCGACTGTAGGTCCCCGAGGACCGGATTGGGAAACACTGGTACGGGGCTGGATGATGAATTCATGAATCATCCACTTTTTAAAAAATCTAAATATTAGTATTATAGTGTGTGTCAGTCAATGGAAGTCATTTTGATATGACGGTATTGGTTTCACTTTTGTGGGTTTCGATTTGTGGAAGCAAGTCTTCAGTCACGGTTTCAAATTTCTTCGGAAGCCTTAGCAAGAACAGGACGTGGGAAGCAGGAAAGCTTGAAGCTCTTACCGTCAACTTCATAAAAATGCATCCGTTTAATATGTCACGTCCTGCAAATTTTAATATTTTGAACCCGTCTTGGATTCTAAGCTATCTTTGCTGCGTCATTCTATTAATAATTGCGTCGCTGGATCCAGGCCTGGTGTGATGAATGTAGCACGCATTCAGACCAAATGTTGCATGAAATGAAATTCGGATAAAGCTACTTTTGATGTGTCTGAGTGCTCTTTGTAAAGCTGGATTACAAGCAACTCCTGCCATCCACCAAGATCATAAATAAAGCCAGAAAATAGACAAAAGGCGATAGATTGCATTTGGACTAAAAGGGTTTGAATTAGATTTTTTTAATCAAAGTTTGGATTTATTGTAATTACTTTCACAGTCTTTGCTGTCAAATTAATCTATCATTATCGTTTTCAGTAATACGTTTTCAGTAACCGGCTGCTTAAGCAATGTGTCTGTTTTGCTGACACCTGCTGAGGCTGTTGAAGGTAAAGCAATTAGTCAGACATGATTTCTGGGGACTCAAGACTAATGTCTCTTTGGTCATATCTAATTAGTGCCTGGAGTTCTGCAGGTTCACTTTAGACGGGATCAGACTGCACACTTGATCTTTGAGCTTTATGCTGGAAGACCATGTTGTCGCTACTAATTTAAAAAGAAAATCGGCGATGTTAGATGCTATGCTATTAGCAAAGAACTTTTCCAATAAAGGGCTGTCATTTCTCATTAATAAAGATTGTAATTTGTATATCTTTATTCGATTACTTGTTCTTCGTTTGTTTACTAATTTACTTTGGAATTATGCTCAGAATATGGTTACGATTCAGTCATTAAATCTTTGTTAAACTCGATTTGTTACCTCTTGTTAAATTAGGGCCGTATCTCCACTTAGCTTGTTATTCTCATGGTGTCTTTTTAAATGGGGAAAAAGCAGCTGAACAGACAACTGAACCTGTTCTGCTTTGAAAGGCCAGTCTCTCTGGTTTAGCTTAACGTTGGCAAATGAGCTTTAGGAAAGTGTCACAGAGATGTGCGGAATACCCCAGAAAGCTCCAGGAAAAAAAAAACAAACAAAAAAAAAACATTGTAACAATAATAAATAAGAAAATTAATTAAATCACCTTCTCACTTCACAGCCTCAGAGTGCAGCCATTAGATTATTCTTGTTACGACCCGCCTTTCCCCCCCCCTCAGCACTACAGCCACCACTGGGACTTATAAATAACTGCTGCATCTGTGTCACCTAAGAAATTTCACCCTGGGACGTTTAGATTGTATTGAAAGCTTCCTCTGAAGAAAAGTGCCTGAAAAGCAAGGAAAGAAACTCATAGCAACGTGCAATAAATTTCAGACTTTATTAGCACAAGTGAGAAAATATATATCAAGCACTAGTACACTATATAAAAAGTAAATGCATATCAGTATACAGCACCTAAGCATATAAAAATACGCATCCCCTAGATGGCTTAGCGTCGCCACCTCCGGGCCCTCGAGCAAGGCCCTTAACCCCCCAGCTACATGGGTGCTGCATGGGTGATGCATGCGACAGACCCTGAGCTGTGACCCCCCCCTGGTTTGCTCTCGCCTGTCTTTGTGTTCATGTCTCTCGTGGAAAAGAAGACGGAACTTCACCACTGGTATCAATAAAGTATCGGAACTCTACTCCATACTATACTATTCTTCACATAACTGAGGAAAAAAAACCAGCTACATATGTAGATATGCCATTCTTACGATATTAAGTAAATAAAATAAATACTCTATAGCCTGCAAAAATGATTCAGATGGCTGTCTTATCATATGTAATATCAAAGCCACAACAATCTGGAATTAAGTGCCAAAGGATCTTCTTTTTCTAAATATTTCAATTCCACCCTAAGCGATACTTCAGCTCCTTAGATTTATTAAGAAACCAACATGAGATTGTAACAAGTGCAGCAAGGAGAAACAAACAAGCAACGGATATTCTGCAAAGAAGGGGAATCAGGCGAGTTCCAGCACGAACGTTTCCATTAAGGCTGAACTCTACATGACCTCTGTAGAAAAGAAACACTCCAAATTAAGATTGCATTTGTTTTTGTTTTTTTGAAGAAATAAAAATAACTGTAAAAATGCTGCTCTATTACACCAAGACAAGCATGCAATACAGTCACCGTACATTAACATTACGTAACCTTGTGACATCTTTGATTAAACAGCGCATGAATTTTATATTTTATTAGTGCCATTCGTCATCTTTGTTATATAATTAACGTTTTTCTTCCAAAACCGCATTGCATGTGGTCATCACTGCCGAATCCCAATATTCTGTTCCAACACTCAAGAGAATACTTGTAAACACCTCAGTCTTCCAAACCTATCCCAATAACCCATGTTACTGTCTGCAGCTTGATTCAGACTATTTCATACAATAACGTGATCTGTGGCGCTTATAACTAGAATTGTTTTAAATAAACATATTTCTGTGAATTGCTTGTGTCACTCCCATTGCAGCTGGTCTGCAAATGGCTCTTTTAGACTCTTCACAGCATCGCTCTTTTGCTTCGATGACAGCACTGCAGACTCCTTCCATTCTTTCAGCCAGCTTCCTGATATAGGGAGCTGGAATGTTTACTAACAGTCCGTAATGCATCTACATACAACCTGGTCAAAAGTCTACCTGATCCCAAAGGAGCTCTATAGGGTTTAGGGCGGAGAATGTGTGTGGGCGGGGGGGAGCAGGTCCTCTGCCACAGCACTCCCTTCTTTATCCTATCGGTCTCTAAAAAGGATTTTTGTATTATATTCCTGGGAGGTGTTAATGTTAGAAAAAAATACAAATAATTTCGATGCAGGAGAAAGTGTTCCAAAAATGTGAAATGAATCAGACGTTCATTAGCATGAATAAATTATGAATTAATTGCTTAAAGGCGACCATTCGCACATCTGTCTAGATCTTCTTCACCAAATAATAAATAAATAAAACGAAATAAATTAAACAAGCATATAAGCTGAAAGGTGAATGAAACATTTAATTATTCAGTATCGATAAATCTACAGAGACAATATAGAAGATGCGGGTTATGTATTCTGGCTTATAAAAACCAGGCCGCTCCACATCATGTTCTTCCAATTATGTGTTCAGAAGAGATGCACTGCCCACACAGGCCTGTGGTCTCCAGACAACAAAGACGACATCCAGCTGTGTGCAAATGCAATTCGAGCGAAATGAAGGAGAACGAGGAGGGGTCAGAGAGGAAGCACAGCCGGCGATAAGAAAATTGGCAAGGATGTGGGTGTCGGTAATGGATGAAGCGCCGCGTCCAAGCCCGTGGTGGGTGTCAATCACTGTCTGGTTCTGAGCAACAGCAAGCAAACAGGAAGTGGGTGAAAGCAGTCGATAAGTGAACGGCCCACCTTGGGTTCTTTGCAGCAAGTGTTTGATGCTGATGTCTTCAGACATTCTCAGCGAAGCAGGTATATGGTTTTTCGCTACATGAAGCAGTCGGCGCATCTCGCTAAGTGCTATCCCTCCTAACGGTGGTCTCGCTCTCGGACGTTATATTTTCATTTTAGTTTACGTGAACCATTTTGCCGCATGATATTTGCAAATTATAGATTTGGAAACGGACGGCGTGGTGGCGGAGAGGTTTGCGCTTTTGCCTCCTGTCCCCGCGCCTACCTGTGGGCTTTGAGTCTCCACCCTGACTCCCTCTGTGTGTGGAGTTTGCGTGTTCCATCCATATCGTTCCCCTTCCAGGATGGGTTCCAGACCCACGCAGCCCTGCATAGGAGAAGCTGGTACAGAAAATGGATTGATGGATTTGCGATCATAATCTGCATGGTGTCGTACCTTTAACATACATGTACTGTGTTTAAAATTTTCTTGACTTGAATGTGTATAAATGAATGAATTGTACAGTTGAACTGTGTTGGGTTGGTGCCCCATCCTGAGATGTTCCCCACCTGCCCGGGAGAGAGACCCCCCGACCCCCCCCGTGACCCTCAATTGAACAAGCCGTTACAGGAAATGGAGGGATGGATCTATGTACAGATGATAGCCAGGCAACTTCTCAGTCAAAGATGCACGTTACTTGACTAAGCATTATAATTATGGATCGTGAAACTTTTGTTTAGTTTGGACTGTGTTGCAAGAGATAAAAATTCTGTCCTCTTCTGAATCAAAAACTCTCAGAAAATGAGATTTCTAGAGCAAGGGTGGGGTGGGATTATCAATCACATATTTTGTTTGCGTTCATTTGCATGACTGTGGTGTGTTTATCTCTCAGGTTTCATTTGCTCTTCAGAACCAAGGTGAGTGAAAACGTTAAAGTGCCAGAAAGTGGATGTTAAGCTGAATTGTCATTTTGTTGCATCAAGACCTTGAAATGAAGAGTCATTTAATATCACTGGATCTATGGGTCATTTTTTATCTTGTGGACAGAAAAAAGATATTACTAATAGAATCTGGGAAGCCAAAACGTTGTTAGGGAATTCTGTTATTTTGGCCAACCCCACTACATCAGCATGTTAGATAAGCATTCTTGCTTTCCTAAGTATAAGTAAGTGACCAAAAATGTTAAAAGATGAAAAGCCTTTACCATTTCCGGAAGTAAAATAGAATAAAGTAGAGCATTTATGGTCAGAAATAACGGAACAGGGGAACCCAAAACGACCTTTAAATTGATAAACATGCCAAAAATCGTTATTTAAATGTTTTTCAATGTTGCCATGGCATTCAACACAAATAAAGGATCGAAATGACTCCACATTTTCCACACGGCGACGGACACATTAGCATTGTTCGTCGGAAGGCTCCATTATAATGAACAGAGCTTTAGTCCTGCTGGTTCCTCGCGCGGCAAATGGACGACATGGGGGACACGTTTTGAAACGGCGCCATTGAAAGTATTATGTCTCTCCATGGAGAGAAAATCAGCTGGAATCTGCCGCTGCTTTCCAATGTATCGGTCTGAAAATGTCACTTGACTGCCCTTTCCACAGGGCCGGCGCCTACCGTTGGGTAACTTCTCAGCGGCTCTGAATAACTTTATTGACTCAAAGCAGAGGGGTGTGTTTGAGAGCAGTGATACTTGGAAGAATGCAGGAAATGGCTCCGATTGCCTGGTGAGGTGTGAGATGAGTCCCATGGGCAGACGGCCATGCTTAACTCTGCGAAATGCTCTATGGTGGGAAATATATCGGAAACTAAGTGAGGCGACCCGCCGCGTTAACAATTCCGAAGTGCACTTTGCTGTTTTCTGTATTTCTCTCTAAATGCCGCTTGGATGTTGCTGGCGTCCACCATCACTAGTGGGTAAACATATTTTTAGACTGCAGAGGATCACTAAGCTCCAGAAAAATTAACTGGACTGTCAGTCACATGAGGGACGAATCATAGTTATAAAGCTTGTATTGGATAAGTGCTTGGAAAATGGATGGATGGATGGATGGATGGATGGTCGGTCGGTCATGTAATGCTGTCTTGGGATAGTAATTTTGCATAGCATGATTCCATATCTTCCAAAGACTTCTGCCAAGCTGTACAATGTAGGAAAAGACTGTCTTGTCCAGTGACTGAAGGTTAGACTGAGGCAGATGAGATTATCTAGGCAGGAGAAAACATTGTAATCATATAAAGAATGACAAGAATGTTGTATTAGACAGCAGACTCATCACCAGAGGTGGCTAAAAATTATACTCATTAAAGTTATGACACAAACTTTGACTGTTGGGGGAGACAGGTACAGGCAAATCAGGTATTGCACATACGTATGATTTATGGTAAGAATTACAACAAAAGGATGCATGTTGCTATTATTGTGATGAAAGAGTGAGAGACACACTGAATGTGCATTTTCAATATATTATTTATAACAGCAAGATATAATTGCATTATTCAGCAATCCTCCACATTGTACATCTTTTAATCTGATAATATTCGGTGTGAAATATAAGCATGCAGTACCTGAACATTTTTCATAATCTTATTTTAATTTATATCCTGAGATCTCCCAGCAGTGACTCACATTAATCATTCATCCTCCAGTGAAATACGGCTCCTGAGATATGGCGGTCTACTGTACATATATACGACAATGCAGTATTCCTTTAAAAAACACTGAGCACGTTGATTGGATTCTGTGCGCGATTTGTCTTGATATACTGATTCTTTGAGGAAGATGAGATAAGGGAGGCAGAATGGACACACGACGTGGATCCACACGATTTTTGCTTCTCCAAAAAAACCCCAAAAAAACACAATTTACTATTTGTTTATCCTGAATTGACAATCAGCAATAAAGACGCCTCATTATACTGTATGAAGTGCATATTTCCCTCAGTCTGTAAGACCATTCTCATGATGTTAACCAAGTTGAAGCGATTACTAGTAATGCAACTAAATCTCTGCAAAATACAGATGATGATACAGATATATGGTTATCATAGTTTGGAAACCGCATATATGCACAGGTGATATATCTTTACCCAATATATACTGTACAAATTACCGCAAAATGTTTGGCAACAGTAAATCTTCTACAGATGAAAGAGATTCCTTATGAAGACAGAGATGAAAGAGCAGATTAGCAAGACAGAAAGACACCGAGGCTTCATGGTGGTAGAGAATAAAGAATTTACTTTCTATTCTCCTTTTTTCAGGGGAAAAAGAGATTTGTAACGGATTCTTTTAGTTCATTGCAATGAAAATCCATATTCAGTTTTATGATGTTTGCTTCAGTTTATGGGTGCACAACTTTTTATATATATGCGTGTGTATACAATGTATGCGTGTGTGTTCGTGTATGTTATATATATATATATATATATATATATATATAAATGGAGTTTAGTAACAATTATTCAAAGACAACCAAATATAAGTAATTACATCATGCATGTCTGCAACTCCTGAAACCCTGTGATCATACAGCTAAGGGTAGTTTTAAAGAGATGTAAATTTACGTAGCTAATCTATGAGGCAATAATTGAACTCTTAATCAAAAGCACGGTGCCACCTCCCACTAGCTGCTTGACTGGAGGTTTAATCATTCTACGCCCATGAATGATTGAATTGCAGGTCTTCACATTGAATTGCAGTTGAACGACTGCTATGCATATTTAGATGGTTGCTGATCTATATACAGAAGTGACCTTTTTAGTAAAATTCCACACCCACATGGTGTTTCCAGTTAAGCAGGGAACTGTGATGTATTAATTGTTCCAAACTTCATTAACAATCAACAGATGGATTCTGTGCCATTTTCTATAGTGCAGATAGGAATTATTAATATATAATGTTATTAAAAGTAACTTCCAATGTCAGACTCCCCTTTGTCAATTATACAAAACTCTCACTTAAACATTTAATGCTCTATTATTCATATATCCATTTATGGTGTGTATTTGCCTATCCATGTACAAAAAAAAAAACAGCCATAGAAATCAAGAACTGTATCTCAAATTGATCAAAGAATTCTAGGGGAGCTTTGTTTACCGCGGCTGCACATAACCTATGCACTGAGCATTGTAAAAGACTGTAAGACACATGGGCCCCACATATCTCTTATTAAGTATTCAGTACTCCAAGCTGACCTGTCAGCGATGACTTTCTTCCGGCTTATACATCTTTTATAGCCAGTCATCTTTGAATTGATATGTAACCCCTATATCAGTATTCCCTTAGTGTCTGCGTGGATTTAGCAGCAAGCCCAAAACATGTTACATAATCAAGAACGATGAGGTGAGATTCAGACTGAACCCTGAGCCCTAACTCTTAAAAAGAGATAAAGCGAAGGCATGCATGCGCTGCCCAGTCTCAGCATAGCTGAAATCACGAAGCAAACTAAAGATGCAAATTTGTTCACGGCTTATTATGTGATACTTTTGAATATATGCAACAAAAAAACAAAAACACAAGTCCCAAAATTAATTGCTTCCAAATTATGATCCCAGAAATAAACACACCGCTAAAGATAAACAAATAAACAAAGGAAACAAATTAATAAATGAACAATGTGAGCCTGTGGTGCTTATGTATCTTTTCTTCTTCTGACAAATACTAATAACACATTGGAAGGTTCTTGCACAATGCAGTACATCCTACAATGAGGGTTAAATGAGCGTGAGTTATAACTAAGTATTAAATTTTAAAGCGAATATAACCTTCACAATGATGTAAAAATTTCATAACCTTAACATACATATTTAATGGTAGCTTTTAAAAGAAGACTTGCCTCCACTGAGACATGAAAATATGACGCATGTCCTTTAATTTTATCACCCTTTAGAGCTTTACCCTCAGTCAAATAAGGCAGATGACAAATGCTTTGGTAAGACCAGAGAAGCCTTTGCTGAATGTAAATAAAGCAGTCAATGTAAATTCCATTCTAACCTATGTGGTACAGACTGCCTGCTTTATTATTGTGTATATATACTATATAATGTAGCACGAGGTACAATAATTTTACTCTGCTTATTAGCAGTGGTACTAGAACTAGTAAAGCACGAGTAGTATTGGTAACAAAATCTCAGTGGCATTCATTAAACAACCTGGAATAAGGAAGCACATGTCCCAGACATGCTAATATTGGTGTATATTTCACGAAGAGCAGTTCTGTGCAGCAGTGATTCCGATTTGCACAGCTCCCATAATCGCCAAAACCTCAATTAATACGAGAGAACGCATCTGAGAGATGGCCGTCATCCATTGGGATTAAATATTTTACATGGATGTTTCTCATTTTTCATGGATTTCCTGCCGCTTTTATTTTTCTATAGATGACAGTTCGGAAGCTGACAGGTAATTACTTTAATTTATATTACTTGACAGATTAATTCTTGCCTGTTTGTTTAGATCATTTTAATCCCCCTGGACCCCCGAGAATAAATATCGTCTTAAAGCCGTGAATTGGTGTTAGAATACGAAACGTGGCTGTGCAATCATTATAAGTCAATGAATTACTTTATTTCTGGGGTCTCTCTGTCAGTGTTTTTTTACTATGAAACATCTATCCATCTTTTAACGGGATGATAGGGGGGTATTCAGGATGACAGTCGGCACTGGGAGGCACCCTGAATGGGAGGTAAGTTCATGACGGTGTCTTTATATGCACACGCATAGTCAATTTAGTGCCCGCATTAAGCCTAACTGCATCTCTCCGACTCACACGCATCCTCAGCAGACACGGGCTTAGAGCCCAAAACCTTGTGAGGCAGCGGTGACATCACACCAAAAAGCAAACCTTAGCTTATACACGTCACAAACACACAGTATATATGCACAGATATCCGCATACCAAGTAAAGCAGGTCTTTATCCCAGAGTGTCCTCCTACTGAAGTTAATTAGTTTTGCCAGTCATCTGTCTCAAATTGGATTACAACGTCTTTTTGGAAGGAACGGAAAGTGCGAGCGCATTAGCGGCTAGCGGGAGCCTGGTGGAAGACAATATGGAAACATTACAGGGTCTTAAAGGAATCTAAAAATCACTCTGCCCCATTCCTGCTTGTTTCCCCTCAGTTTCCAATTCTTGCACGAATGTTTCAGCCATTAGCAGTTCATTCTAATTAGCCTATATAGCCTGTTACACGATTTACTTATTTTTTCAGATCGCAGTAAAACCAATGATAACTGAAAGTACTGTATTTT
This sequence comes from Mormyrus hasselquistii, assembly GCA_026779605.1. NCBI lineage: Eukaryota > Metazoa > Chordata > Actinopteri > Osteoglossiformes > Mormyridae > Mormyrus > Mormyrus hasselquistii. Next base: position 7,323,604 of record JAODKE010000055.1, read on the forward strand.
GTGTCTGATCACAGATGCTTTAATCTGACTTTGAGGTCTTGCAGCTAGTGTTTCACCTGTAAATAGTGCATGAGTGTGAGACAATGATGACCGTTGTGCCTTGGAAATTGCACCAATGTTACTGAAATGTTACTCAAACGTTTTTAGTACAGAGTTATCTGGTATAAAAAAATGGAATTAAAACAGATTTAGTGGTACCTCAATCACAGCAGCCATCACTAAAGGAAATCTCAACCTTTGAAGAACGTAACCCAACTCGGTGTGCGTGGCGGGACAAAGGCATGCTGCTTTTGCCTAAACTTTAGCACATGTCGCAGCTTTATGTGGCGACGATGAGGCGAGACGAAAGGCCCGGCGTGAGAATATACGGCTGGTGCTTAGCGCCAAAAGCGATGATGTGTTATCTGTGGAGGCAGCGCAATAAAATAAAAATCATTTGCTTAGAGCAAGGAGGTAACAGGAGAAAGCAGCCTTATCCGGTGGTAGAAACGGTGTTGAGACAATACGCTGTGATTTATGGCCACCATTACGGTGAAGGGCGGACAAACACGACTTCTCAGTCCTGCTATAAGAAATGGGGAGAAAGAAGATAGATGATACTGAGCTTGCTAGTGTAAACAGGAAGTGATGTCGGAGCTTCCTGCTGCGCCGGTTATGCTGAGAGTGCCCGAAAGAGACAGGCCAAGCATATTAATATGACTTGCGAAAAAAAAAAAAAAAAACATCGCTTAACGCTGCTTTTTTTTTTTTTGCATACGTAAATTTATGCTTGAGTAGCGATCTGGTTTCGTTTATTTAATCAATTATCCTATGACACTTCTTGCAACTTGCAAGCCATTCCAGCTGTTTTTATATGTTAAACTCAAACCCGGGTGAAAAAGGACGAATGTTTTGCATAGGGCTAGCTAACAAGCTAATGTATAGTGCCTCAGTTCCTGATAGAGCCATCGGACACAGGGGCTCGTGTTGTCTGCCACCTGGCAGGCCCTACCGTCTAATCGCCAAAGTAAGATGACTAAGAAACAGTCAGCGCTATGACCTTGCGGCAGATACAGAGATATTGGCTCTAGCTGAAGGCAGCAGTAGGGAAAGGCTCAAGACAGTGACGTCTGGAGAGGCTTTGCTGATGGCCTGCAGTATGCACCTGAATGGGTAGAAGGCGTTACTAGTGGCCAGTAGTGTATAAAACATACAGTCCTGTGCAAAAATCATAGGCAGTCAAAGAAAATGTACAAGACTATGTATGTGGGTACAAAGTGTATAATACCTCAGAAATTTATAATTAGAATATATGCAAACTAACAGTAACCCAATTCAAAATAAGCACAAATCTCTTCTGTTCTCCAGAAAGTTGTGGATATCATGTGGGACGGTTCTGGTTCCCTTAACCTCTCCTGAGAAGCACCTCAGCCGTTCCACGTTTTTGCTAGATTTCACCACCTGCCGAGCTCTGAGCTACTGATTAGCCAAAGAAGGTGTGCTGGTGGTCAAGTCAGAACAGGTCGTGGGTATGTTGGATGGTTACTGCAGATGTACTTCAGGAGAGGTTTTGAAATGGCCTCCACAATTATTGGCGCGCATCTTAAAGGTTTTTAAAATGGGTTAAGACAAAATGCACATTTTACTGAAGTAGCTTCATCTCACACTGAAAATATCAGAAAAATCCAACCTGAAATTCATTTATACGTGTGGCATGATTATTGGCGGCTTTGTAAATTATGTTGAGCACAATGTAACTGAAGCATGTTTCCCATGTGAATTGTACATGTTTGAGTTGATTGAAGTGTGTAGGAACCTTCGAGCTGTAATCCATGACTTCCTGATTAACTGGGGTACAAACATGAGGTGACACCGAGCTCAAATTCCCTTAGTCATCCATCAACATGGGAAAGATAAGAGAACAGACAGACCAAATGAGGGAGAAGTGTGCTGACCTTCATAAATCTGGGAATGAATATTAAAAAATAAAAAAGTCCCCTAGGATCACTGTTGGTGTTTTACAAGACAATTTGTTTTTCTTTCAATATATTTATTTTAATGAAAAGTTAGATATTTATCATTTTCTCAGTGTAATATGAAACTACTTCACCAAAAAGTGGGCTTTTTCTTACCCTTTTTCCAAATCTTTACAAGAGGTGCCAATAATTGTGGCGATCGCCGTAATACCATAGTTTTACATGGACATGAAGACCATTTAAACACCATCATCTTGACTTTGGCACAGTACTGTAGCATCACAAAACTCACGTGCCCAGATAAAGGCACACACAGAAGTTTTAAAAGGTTTTAAGAAACCCGTTTTCATTTCATACCTAGTAATATATTTAGATTTACTAAAACGATGCGTAAGCGTAAGCATCTTGTCAAGATTTTGTTAATATTCTGGGGAGTCTAATAAGCCAATAAAAATGAAATGTATGCGTCCGCCAAGCGACACACACCAGGCGACTGAATCATTTTGATATATTCTTACTTTCAGAGTCCATCTCCTCCTCGTTTTTCTTTAAGACACTTGTGTCTTTTTTTTAAACTATGTAATACATTAATTATGGTGGCTCAGTGCCTCATATCTCCAGGAGGCTCAGTGCCTCATATCTCCAGGAGGCTCAGTGCCTCATATCTCCAGG
>JAODKE010000055.1:7341831-7355614 GCA_026779605.1 Mormyrus hasselquistii
GAGTGGAGTAAAGAACGCCGCACATCACCGAGTGCGATGCCAAGTGAGCGGAGTAAAGAATGCCGCACATCACAGAGTGCAATGCTGAGTGGAGCGGAGTAAAGCACGCCGCACATCACCGAGTGCGATGACGAGTGGAGCGGAGTAAAGCATGCCACCACTCGACTGGAGGTGTGGAAATGTGTGCTGTGGAGCTTCTTAGTCCGGCAGTCTGATGGACGAGTCTGGGTCTGGGAGATGCCAGGAGAACGTTACCTGCCTGACTGCTTTGTGCCGACTGTAAAGTTTGGTGGAGGAGGGATAATGGTATGGGCTGTTTTTCAGGGGTAGGCGTAGGCCCTCAGTTCAAGTGAAGGGAACTCTTAATGCTTTAGCATACTGAGACATTTCGGACAATTCTGTGCTTCCAACTTTGTAGGAAAGGTTTGGGGAAGGTCCTTCTCTGTTCCAGCATGACTGTGCCCCAGTGCACAAAGCAAGGTCCATAAAAACATGCTTGGGGAAGTTTGTCGTAGAAAAACTTGACTGGCCCACACAGAGCCCCGACCCCATTGAATACCTTTCGGATGAACTAGGTCGGAGATTGTGAACCAGGCCAACAAGTTCCTGTAGGTGCAATGGCCAGGTGTCCCAGTATTTTTGTCCAAATAGTGTAAACTCCACTTAATACTAATGCACCTAGTGATGGGACCACTAATTCTATTCAGAATGGCTTATTTATTTGAATTTGGCATCAGGTGCAGATTACCTGTAATTACAACTTCAGTTATTATATCAACACAATACCTCACACTTGTTGAAATTAATGTTCTTTAAAATATAATTACTTATAGTCAATGTTTAATACAGCAATAATTGCTTACAATTTGTACAGCATGACAGACAGTTGGCATTCTGGATTATATAATAATTTCTAAAACTATGTTTTTGGCATTTAGATTGCAACACAAAACATCTGCACATATTAATCTTTGTGAAGACTGTCGTATTTTATAACGTTTTGAAATGTGTTTTGATTATTTTTAGCTTCTCCCGGCTAAGACTTATGGCAGCAGTCAAACTAAAGCATTTATCTGATCCTAGTTATATAAATTCTTCCACGTCATTATGACAGGTAAAGTCACCCTCTGCCATTGCTGATAATGCAAATAAAATATTCTAATGGAAAATAGTTGACTAAAAATATGATGCTAACAGACAATTATCTAAAGTGATATTTGTTCCCTTTTATAAATGCATTGCCCTGCTCTTTAAAGCTTTACGGTTGCAGTTTTCATTTTCATCTAACTGTGGCCTGGTGAAATATCAATAGCGTTGACATAGCACCCATCCCACAGTTTGCTTTTATGCTGTGAGGCGTAAACATTGCATTTTACATCTCAGCAGAACATGAAAGGCCCTAGTACAGTAATTGAAAACATAACTAAGAGCTGTCTTAACGAACAATCAGCGCCAGCACTATCTGGTAGTTTAAGATTACCTAATATTAGAAACAATACAGCTCTTTTGTGTTGAAGTTGCTTTCTTTCCGAGAAAAAAAAAAAGGTAATTTAGAGTCTTTGCACAGGATTTGACCTCACATTACAAGAGCTGAGTGTAAGAACTACTCTATATTCTAGCAGCAAATTAATGGCTATTAAAGGTATCAAATCAAATGACTGTGATGAATGCTGCGTATTGGTCAGCAGCTTATAAAAGACGGATGATTAATGGGCACTAAAATAATGCAAATTGCACTCATCTGTACAAATTAATACATTAAACAATCGCTTCAGCTGCAGGGACCCTAAAGCTGAATGTGGGAGATCACCGTGGCAACAGCAGATTGACCTGTTGTGAAATTAATTTAAGACCGTTTTACGAGGCACAAATATAATAGGATTTCCCTTATAAAGATGACTGGAATTAGGTTTGCCTTTATTTCTAATGATATTGTCTTTATAAGTGTATCATGTTAATTAGCTTTGTCCGGTCTCTCGTTTCTGTTCCCATTACTGGCCGGCGCTATCGGCATTACCCAGTCAGTTTTTTTTTTTTTTTATATATTGCCCCTTGACACTTAGCTGACACTTAACACCGGCTGCTTATGAGCACGGAGCGGCTCAGCGGAGGCGACCGGCTGGGTGTCAACGGCGCAACAGTAATCCCTATGTGGAGAAGCTGTGCTGTTTTATAGCGGAGGACAAAGTGAGCGAGAGGATGAATGCGCGTTATTTACACTGGCTCGTCACCTTAGGTTACAAGTACCCTTATGTTTTTAGTAAAAGACATGTGAAAGACAGTTAGCATGGCTAAAAATGATCATTATTATTATTTTTATTATTGTTGTTGTTTGTTAGTAATAATAATTATAATATACATCTTATACATTCTTTGGTTTTTAACAAGATAATATTGAACAATATAGTTAATATTAGCACAATGGACGAGATAATGAAATAATATTATTAATGAAAACTGTGTAAGCAGATGCACCGCAACCAATCCGTTTAATTTGATCACATGTTCTGAACAAAAGCATAAAAATTAATGTTGTGCGCAGTTTTAATAACTGCCTTAGGTACTCTGGAACGACTGCACACTCTAATTTACTCATTAATTTGTAGGACAATTTCACCCTTTATCTTATAACTGCAAGGAATTTGACAGAATGTAACATGCATACGTAATGGAAGTGTGAGGTTGTGCTAACTGAGGAAATATCCGAATGACCTGTACACCCTTCAGAGGTAACTTTGCGTAATATTAAATGAATTATGATCTGTGTATAAACTAAGTCTTCTGTTCGTCTCACTACTGCCAGAAATCCCCACGCCGTAACCCAGTTACCTGCGCACTCTGCCTGCTGGCATCTTGTTTTCCCCTTAGCATCAGAGGCGTATATAGGGGCGGGGCTGCAGGGGCACTTGGTCCAACTTGAAATCTGATTGGTCCCCAGAGTGCCCCTTCCCCTGTCACTCACTGACTCATATCATTGGCTAATGATAAGGTTGGCCCCACTGTATGAATTATACCTCCTCTTGTATTCTCTACTGTGAATAATCCAAGACTGTCCCCTGCTTTGCATGACCTCTGAACCAAACTAGAGCAGCTGTCTGGCGTTTTTTTTTTTCCTCCCCACCCTGTTTGTAAAGAACATTCCCCGTGTGTTCCTCCACCTTTGCGGCACACAAATCTGGTCGTCATTGCAAAACTGCACACTTATTAAGTGAGGTGACCCTTGCGTGCTATCTCGCGTACATGTGCTGTATATATACTGACTTCATACTGTATATGTGTTGGAATTGAATTGTAAGTGTAAAATGCAGAGGGCAGAAAATAAATCTCAATATCGGTTGCCAGATTCCACATATACTGTATCATGAATGGCTTTCATGCATGTCATACCCTCGGTAAATCTAAATGCATATTACCCATCCACACCACGGCAAGGGGCACCACAGGAGTGGATGAAAAAGGTCCACTTCATATCTGTCACTGTCACTCAGTGTCCTCATTCACCTAGGAAGTAAACGGAAAATAATAAAAGTACCCAAATATCAAAATACCCCCCCACCACCCATATATATATATGTGTGTGTGTGCGTGCCTGACATTGTCCCATGAAACATCTGACCAGATTCCATTGTGGGAAATCGAAGTGAATTTCAGTTATCAGATAAACCGTAGACCTGTGGCTGTAAGGCAGTAGTGACTGAAAGAACCTTCAGGATTAATGAAAAGAAGTGGGTACAGAAAGTAGATAGATAGATAGAGCTCTGAGATATACTGATCATCTAAATAAAAATGCTTATATGGCAAGAATTTAAATAGCTTGTGTAGTTGTCTTTTTTTAGCTTGGTATAAGGGGGGGGATGTTATTTTAAATTAACCAGAAACTCCTTACATCAGCAGACTGGCGACACGGACCCAAAGTAATCTACGATTCCAGTGTTATTTCCACATAGCATCACGGAGGTCTCCCCCCGTAGACCTGGATTTTGTCACGTGTTCACTCTGTAAAACAATTCGTACTTTAATGAAATAACAGCAAGTTAAATACTTTACTCCTTTCAATCTTTCACTTTACAGGGAGGAACAAAAAAGAGAAAAGCCCGCCGTATAAGATAAGAAGTCGGGCAGGAGAGAGAGTATTGATTGTTCCATTTACAAGAATATGTGGCTTGCTGCTTCAGTAGTTTAAAGAACATGCACTGCGCCAAAGGACATTTTATATTCTGCGTTAGCTGCTGGTGATGTAGAATTTGATCTTCTTCCCGGGTAACGGGGCGATGCTGTGGCTTCGCGGTGAGACGCCGATGTACGCCCCGAGAGTGACGGACCCTCGGAGAGACGCTGCCCGACCTCCCTGATACAGTACACCTTGCATGCTGCCTTTTTAATTACTAAGTGCCGTTTATAACGTTGGCAGGAGCCCAGGTTTTCGTAGCGGCGTGTGGCGGCCGTCCTGAAATTACTGTGGGGTGCATTGTTCGATTTCCTTTGTGTCTCTTCCTGGGGTGGTTATTAAGTTGCTTTTTTTTTTTTTTTTTTTTTACAGTCCGCAGTGGCAATTGATATAGCAGTCAAGACGATAGCAGGCAGCAATGGGGGAAAAAGCAGACGAATACACACTTTGTTCTTTATTTCCCTACGACAGACCTGTCACCTACTGGTCTGTAAAATATCCAGATACATTTTGGTGACGGTCTTCTTTTTGGCAAATTTTAAATTATCCATCCATATCAACTTTCTGTAACCACCTTCCTGCGCAGGGTAATCCTAAATTTGATTTTTGAATGGATATACAGTACAATTATATTCAGTTTGACACAATATGTTGCAGTTTTAGGTAAAATTAATATTTTCGAATTGCTGATTGGAGATGCTTGGGAAGCTGAGTGCAGTTTGGAATCTTGTGATTTCTAAATGGACCAGAAATGTTTGAATAAGGTGTGACTGGGGCAACAGAGGACCTTCACCCTACCCAACCTCATCAGAACGGAGGTAAAAAAGAAAACAGCACACGAACAATGACCTGACAGCTCTGAGAGCCTCTGGTCTGGTTTACTTGCAAGCAAAACTGAGCCCCCAGAGGTATACACCACCTGGGGAGTGTGACTCACTCGGAAGAAACAAACAAAAACACCTCCGGTCACCTGATCCCCTCCTGCACCCCCTGACCCTTACAGTACCTCATATCCTGTTTATCGCCATGAGTGACAGTCCTCTGGAAATCCCTACTTGTTTACCACCATATCATATTTCACATTCATTTGCAAGTTTACTTTGCGTAGGTGTGCCAATTTACACAGTTCCTTAAAATTAAATAACCTTTCTTCCTCTTGCTAGCTAAATCGAGTGCAAACGCTAGCCAGTGAATGGTATTCGAACCTCAGAAGGCACATTGTGATGTAATGTTCTATAATGTAGTTCTTGATCATGAAGACTGAAATCTCTTGGGGTGGAGCCAAGTCACTGTGTGTTTGCTCAAGAGCATCCTGGTATTTACACACCCTCATCTTCAAAGTGCTCAATAATTCAGAAGGACTAGGACATGCCTCGCGCCCTCCCTCACTCCAGAAACATCGTTACTTGCTCTTTATTCCCATCGGCATGGCGACGCTTGATGACATCACGCTGTCGGGGTTAGCCGCGCGAGGCGATAATGACGAATCCCAGGTTAACGGCGGCATGCAAATAGCTTGCCACTGCATATATTTATATTTGTGAGCATAGTTCGTATTTAAATTTATGTGAAACCGCTCAGCTATTCTAGACGGGCCGATGGCAATCCATTACGAAATATGACAAAGTTGTGAAAATGGATTTAATTTAGTAGCTACAAGTCATTCCAATTCATAAAGCAACACCAGGAGCCCTAGTTAATTACAGTGACTCATTTTTTAATAAATAAGATTGTAATCTTTGCAGAGACCATACAGACTGTTACACCACTTGTATCTAGTGAGTAGTGACACCTTCACTGGCGTAATTATATATANNNTAATTGCTTTATTTAAACTATCATTGGGTAGGTCAATGCAAAGTATTATTACTATTATTATTATTTTATTATTTAAGCAGGTTTTACACATGCTTTGTGTTTGGGAAGTAGCTTTCTAGAATAATCTTTCATTGTTCACCAGTCTAGAAGCTGTCAGTTTCATCAATATGCTTTTTGAATATATTGGAATTGTTGTTGTTTTGTGGTGTTTTTTGCATGCCAGCACAACTTTTTAGGGATAATGCATTCACTGACCTAGTAACATCAGGAAAGGAGCACTGGAAAAAGGATGGATGGATGGATGGATGGATGGTTGGATGGATGGATGGAGGGAGGAATCAGAAGTCAGAAAAATGGAAAATCCCCAATTCTGTACACACAATTCACAGTTGTGTATGCAGTACAGTCCACAAAAGTAGTGATTAATGACAGTTGGGTTTGTTTGTTTGTTTTTATTTTAGGTGCCAAAACATCATCTCATTGTAAACAGCCATTTCGAAGGTGATGGTAGTTTGATTATCTCCTCTTTGCATCCACATCTTCTCTCACTTCAGTGCTTCCAGGAAATTGACTCCCATTTCTTCCTTATAATTTATTTTCCTCTTGAGAAAAATCTGCATGGTGATGTTGACTCCAAAAATGAACTAAATGCTGAGTTTTGATTTTCCATTCACAGAACTTCACTCAAGACACATATGTTCATTTAACACCAGTTCAGGCCATTTTCCATTCTATTTCAAAATAATCGAGGAAACTTACTGCTCTGGGTCTATAAAAGGGGCTGAAGTAGTGATATGTACCATTTATTTTTTTATATTTTACTTTACCCCCATGATAATTAATGTCATCGTATTATAATGTCACATTTAAAAACTAGCTACTCTATATTTCCCATGAACCTTATGAATAATTACAGGCTGAACTAGAGAGATTACGCTTAACGTATTACTGATAGAGATTAACGATAACAGTGTAGCTGCTCTATGTACGACGTTAGCTTGCCACGACGTGTATTTATTTTTGCGAACATAGTCCGCGTTTTAATACATCTGAAACCAATCGGCTATTCTCGACGGCCCGATGGCAGTCCCTAACAGAATACAACACGTTCGCGAACATGGATTTATTTTGAAAGCTCTGAGTTATTCCGATTCACAAAGCGCCATCAGGAGGCATAGTAAACCGTTAAGGGGGGATCATTTTGAATAAGCAGCACTGCCGTCTTTACAGAGACTGTACAGACTGTTATAGCACTTAGATGTGGTGAGTAGTGGCATTTTCACTCACAGAATTATTCCCCTGCATGTACATTATGTTTTGATAATGATGTGGCTGGTCCATGTCTGATGTTGAGGGTATAGGGTCTAGGTTAAGCAATATAAGTGCCCCCCCCCCCCCTTTTCTCTGCAATAAACCCGATGTTATTTCTATAAATCCTTTAATTAGGCAAGGATTGTGGACATGTGCAAACGTGAAGTGTAGTGACAGGACCAGTCTGCAGTAAGTCCCTCTCTCCTTTAGGTTGACTCATGTGTGTTTTAAATAAGACATAGAATTTTCCAGTTAGTGGCACTTGGGCTATGCTGTAGGGCTGTCAGGCCCTAAGCAGGAGGAACGCAGAACAATGGAGAACGGCAGGCATAACTCCCGAATAGCAGGAACTCCACAAGACAGCAAGCAGTGTGGTACTATCTGTTAGACTACAGTCTCTTCTTCCAGATGCAGAATTACAAGCTATCACGAGTTCCTCTTTTCTGCCAGCAAAAACATACATAGCAGAAATGCACTGAAATAATTTAAAGATTTTATTTATTTAAATATCTCTTCTTGCTTGATGTAAAAAGTGCCACTCTTCATTGTAATTGCATTTCATTGGAGCACATTTTTTACGTGTCCAGGATTCCGTATTCAGAATGCCCCACTAGCCTTGGCAATAGCTGCAATATGAAGCTTAGGAATATAGACACAATCGATACATTAAAACCTACATACAAATGAATGATAAATGGACAATAGACGATAGTGACAGTGCAGGGAAAAGTACTGCATAGACAAGTGATGCAGATGCAAGTAATATTGCAGCAGTAGCCCAGCTTGAGCTACTGATGGTGCAGACAGCTTGGCTCATGAATCTGGTCGTCAGTGTCTTGATGCCTTGACACCTCCTAGAAGACACCAGAGGTGAGAACAGCTCATGGCTGGGCTGTTTCGGATCATGTAACATACTTTTTGCTTTGTTGCGGTTCCAGTAAGGTTACATCTGTTCAACAGATAATGATTCGGCCCCTATGATTGTCTGGACTGACCTCAAAACCCTACATATAGCTCTTCTGTCCTGTGGCTCCAGTGAATCCTTTGAGCGGGACTGAGGTAGAAGCTTGTAAATCTGGTTTTACTCATCCTCAGATTTTTTTTTCGGAACCTCGGGAAGTGAAGGTGCTGTGACAGGCTTTCATGTGGTTTGATCCGGTTTCCTCTAGAGGAACCTGAAGGTGCTGATGGTTCACGTTGGGAACTTTGCTTGTCTGTTCTGTAGTTTGAGCCTTAAACTTTGGATAAAAGTTATTCTGCTCATCAGGTAGCATGATATCTGAAGCTGTAATCTGCCATCTGCGCGCTTTGTAGCTGGGGACAGACTGCAGACCGTTCCACCCACATTCCACACCGTGATTTCAGGATTCTATGGTTTTGCTCAGTATGTCTTCAATTAAAATGAGAGATTTTGCACTTTGCTAAAATAGATATCAATATCTAGTGTTATGAGTAAGAGGAATTAGGCTGTCACGTGATGTGGGTAAGCTATCTATAATCGTGTCGTGCCCTGCTAGTCTGATCCTCCCGTGTGCCACGCCCCCTCATCTACCCCGTGTGGAATCCCCATGTTACCAGCTGTTTCTAGTTGCTGTTAATTAGTCTGGTGTATTTAATTCCACGTTAAAGTATGTTTCCCCAGTCTGCTCATTAACGTCATTGTGTCATTTCTGCTTGTTCCGTGTTTCCCCGACTCCTTGACTCCTCCCCATATTTCCTCCACTCTGTGACCTATGACTATGTGACAAATTGTAGGAGACAGCAACAGTCGGTTTGTTGTTTCCGGGACCCCACTCAAAAAGTCCCTGTGGGGCCCCTAATTCCACCTACCATTTCAGACATTTAAAAAACTTTGTAACTAGTGAGTAGAGTAGCATAGAGTAGAGTAGAGAAGATTGTAGCTATATAGTTAGATGATTAGCAAAACTACAGGATCCGCTAATTAAGAAATACATTTATTTATCCTTTGGTGTAGTGATTGTTTGTGGCCAACAAGGGGCTCCCAAACCTCAGGGGCCCTCACCAAAATTAGTTGTTTGAGTGGTGATAAACATCTGTTCTGACAGGACACCTGATTGAGATAAATATTCAGTTAAAATATGCTACACATTGCTAACATAATACTCTTTGAATTATCAGATCTACAAAATAGATTTGCAAACATCAATATTTAATTTTCTGGTATCAGTCTCAGCTCTACAACGCTTAATTTAAATAAACTATTGCATGATACACTATAAACTGAGGCATGCATGTGTTTGGTTAGATTCAGCAAAAAAAATATGAATCATAAGTGTTGCAAAGGAAGACAAAAAAAAAAAATGTCACAGAACTTTACCGGATGACCTAAAGACCGGCATGGAGTGCTGCGATTCGAAATGCCTCTTGGTAAGCGACATCATGGTTCTCAGCAATTAAGAAGTGTGATGACAAGCACTCAGGTAACAAGTCTGTACAGTGTGTCTAAGAAGAGCGTTTTTTTTTTTTTTTCAGCCTTTCATTTCATTGTTTTTGGTGGATGTGAAGTATGCAAATGGTAGCTGTGAGAGAGAGCCTGCCTCTGCGGGTTCATTACTGTACCTCTTAACAATAAATGATAACAGTCTTTAACAATGTCAAGACTGAAAGTTTCGTCCTTTTAAAAATGTAATAAATGTGCATGAATATTTCAAACATGAGCACTTGACTCCAGAGAATGCACCACGTTTAATTTTATGAACAATGAAGTAGGCATCAGCCTTAACTTTTTATTTTTTCCCCCTAAACAAGAACAGAACGATTAAGCTGTCTGGGCAAAAGCTGTGGGGCTCATAAAAATGGATGTTTCAGTCAGACACACCTGGCCTTAAATGAACAGTACATAGGACCTGACTCTTCTGCACTGATTGCGCCTGTTGTGTCACGGTCCGCGGACTCCGGTTGCTCATTTTGTCATCCACCTGTTTGTCTTCCCTCGTTTATCTTTATTGTTTCTGGTTGCCCGTCTGCATCTTGTTTCTCTTGCCCTATTTAAACTTGTCCTATCCAGTCATTCCTTGTTTTATCCTGCATCTCAGCAGATTTTCTAGTCCTGCCTTGTTGACTTTTTGACGCCGGCTTTGCCTCCGTGCTTCCGATTCCGTCGAGCCCGCCTGTCTTTCACTGTTGCCTGTTTATGACTGCGTGTGTCTTGTTCTTTCGTATCATTGCCGCCTACCTTTCAGCTGTGACCCTCGCCTGTTTTTTGATCACTCTCCCGTATTTCCCTTCCTTATTCCAGCTTCGGTTCACGGCATCTAACCTTTTTTGCATCCTGTGAGTAGTGTATCTGCCCGTGATAGGTTGGTGATACGCTAGTTTAAAATAGTAAAGGATATCAAAAATATAATGGGGAGGAGCAATGGGGGATGTCTGACATCAGCACAGGGAAGAGATACCCACACAGAGAGCAGGGTTTGGCATCCGCACAGGGAAGAGATACCCACACAGAGAGCAGAGTCTAGCATCATTTCTTGTCCTACTTTAGGACATCTACTCCCCCTCCTTCATAGACAGACTTCCAGGTAATGCTAGTGTTCCTTAGTGGAATACAGATGAATCAATGCTATGCAGATACAGTCATCCACTTCAGGCATAGCTCATCCCAAAATAAATCCCTGTAGACTGGATTACCTTTGCTCTGAAAGTCTACAGACCGCTTCTGTATCCCTCAATAATGAACAGTTGGTTGCCAGTGATGCTAGTCTTGGGTGTGGCTATATCATCAGTTTACCACTGATCCTGGGTAACATTCTTGGCCTCATAATCAAATCCGCTGAGTCTATCGGCACAACCAAGCCTACCACTCTCTCACAAGTAAGTCAAAAGTCGATGAGCGTCAAACAGGGAAGCATGGCTTCTTACAAGTGAACCGTTTGTCACCAGGGTATCCTACTGCAGCAGCTGCATCCATTCAGAGGCTCTCACGTCGTGCGATGTAGGGCGCTGTGGCAGTGTGCTGGGAACAGTGACTCAGAGAGCATAAGAGAATGCAGGGAGTTTCCACGGTTACCGCTCTGTGGAGGCTTGCGACTGACCATTTTATGTAGCCATAGCATGTCACTCCACGCGACGTCATAATGACAAGCCACCGTGTTCCCTGTGTGTGTGCTGTAAGTCAGATGAAACAGCAAGCATCCGCTGCTCCGGCTCCCACCTCTCTGCCGGGAGCCGTGACAAGTATCACTGAAGTAGCTGGGAGAGTTAAAAGTCACAAGCGCCTCAGCTATAGGCTGCGAAGGAAGCTTTTGTCAACAAACCTGGACACATCAGACATAACAAATCATTAAATGACAGAGGACTTGCTGAGATGTTAGCTATATTAATAGAATCTGTTGATTACAGTTAATACCTCTGGGGAATATTTAGTTGTTCGGCAAATAAATTGTAAAGATACATCTGGATTTGTCTAAGAGTGCAAAAATAGAGACATCCACGAAGAGGGCTTGAGTGGTTCAGTGCTTGATATTGTAGTCTCTCCCTTCTAGGTTTCATTCTCGCCCCCATGGCATTCTCGGCTCCCACTGGTGTTTGTGTGAGTTTTCTCTTGCAGTTCAAGAAAAGCGCCATTAGGCCAATCAGTGTAGCTATACGGCCTACAATGTGTATTTTCTGCGATGAACTAGCATCTCACATGGGGTATCCCCCTGCCTCATGCTTCTCAGAATAACCCATAGTGTAACAGTCACGCAGTACAGGAGGAGACTTATTTTATTGTCGATGTTTATTTTAAGACCGTGTCGCTGTTCAGGGCGTCGCTGTTCAGGCTGTGCCGCTGATTGGGCCGTCGCTGATCGGGCTGTGCCGCTGATCGGGCCGTCGCTGATCAGGCTGTGTCGCTGATCGGGCCGTCGTTGATCAGGCTGTGTCGCTGTTCGGGCCGTCGCTGATCGGGATGTGTCACTGATCGGGCCGTTGTTGATTGGGCTCTGTCGCTGATCGGGCCGTCGTTGATCAGGCTGTGTCGCTGATCGGGCTGTGTCGCTGATCGGGCCGTCGTTGATCAGGCTGTTTCGCTGTTCAGGCCATCGCTGATCGGGCTGTGCCGCTGATCGCAGGCAAAGCCTAATTGTCACAGGGAGGCACCATTTTCTAAAAAGATGGTTATGGGTTCATAGGTGAAATATAGGGTTTCGCTGTCTGGGAAGTGCTTGTTTGTGTTATTATTCCTCCAGTGCAGCAGGGGCCGCCAGGTACACCCTACCTGATGTATGACCTAATCTGAAAGAATTGCCAGCTAACAAGTAAATATCTTCTGCTCATATAAACAGTCCAAGTGCAAATATTGGCGCTTGATCTTGTTACTCTCTACCTCACAGTCTCAGACCTGAGACTGGGTTTCTGATTGGTTGGTTTTTGCCACTTTGCTGAGTCCTACACTATGCTTTTGTTGACCTGCTGTTTCTTGATCTCAGGTCCTTAGCCTGACTGCCGGTCTCCCAATTCGCCATTGCCATTTCGTCATGGTTCAGTATTTGGGTTCAGCTGTACACATTCAGACATGCATAAGATCTCACACACAGGGTGTCCACAGCGTCGCTTGGGATGCCATGTGCCAGTTCAATGTATGAGTTTTAGGACAATTTTCTGCTTCAGTGAAAAACTGCTAGAAAATGTTTGTTTCAGCCAAAAAATGCCCATGACTTGTGTTCTGTTTTCTTTTTTATTTACTTATTTTTTTCAGAAGGCTGTTGGGAATTGGATCGTGTGCTTTTTTGCTGTCTATTTATATTCTGCTTTTTATTTTGTTTTTGATTTATTTTGCGTGTCACATATGACTAGTCCCTGAAGATGAAATTGTCCCTGGTAGCATTGCAGTCATTCTTATGTAGTCATAGGAGTGAATTCGTCTTCTTATGGAATATTTACTTTGTACTGCAGCTTCTATGCAGAGATGACGGCTGACTTACTTTTGCCATAAGGGGGACAACCTAAGGGAACAAAAGGAGAATGTCAGCTGCCTACTCGTGCTATATAAAAATGACTAGGAATTAGTTAAATCATACTTACTTGTCTCTTGAGTCGTGTGCAGAGTGACTGGGGAACTGTGGATTTTGGGAGGGCGGATCTTACGATTACAAGGCAAGATTTTACAGTTATGGCAAGAGTGACGCCTTTGTCTATGAGAGCAAAGACATGCATGCATCTCATCAGAAAGCCAGTGCTCCAGTGCAACATCAAGTGCATTCCCTCTTAGCCAGTGCTCCAGTGGAATATCAAGCACGTTCTATCTTACCCAGTACACCAGTGTAGCATCATGCGCATTCCCTCTTAGCCAGTATTCCAGTGAAACATCAAGTGCATTCCCTCTTAGCCAGTACTCCAGTGAAACATCAAGTGTATTACCTCTTAGCCAGTGCTCTATTGCAACATCAAGCACATTCCCTCGTAGCCAGTGCAACATCAAGCACATTCCCACTTAGCCAGTGTCCCAGTGCAACATCAAGCACATTCCCTCTTAGCCAGTGT
>JAODKE010000055.1:7355714-7367095 GCA_026779605.1 Mormyrus hasselquistii
CCAGTGCAACATCAAGCACATTCCCACTTAGCCAGTGTCCCAGTGCAACATCAAGCACATTCCCTCTTAGCCAGTGTTCCAGTGCAACATCAAGCGCATTCCTTCTTCACATGACTGTGACACTAAAAGAAGATAAATGGCCTACATGGAGCAAACAGAAAGGGCATGTTTATGGCCTGTATGCCGATTCCACAATGCAGCCCTTGTTCTAACTCTACAAGAAAAACACTTTTTTGAAACATCTAAAGCAATGAGTGTAAAGGAGGAGTTTGGAACAGTGTGGATTCAAACACTGTTGTGAGTGTGACAAAGGAGAAGAGAAAATATTAATTAAAACGAATTTGTCTTTGTTGTCAACTCTGACAGCATTTATCTGTGACAAAAGCATGCATAATAAAAAAAAGGTTTTAAAATCATGAATAATTAATCCATTATTTACACATCAATACACCTTAAACATACATTTTTGAAGAATGCCAGTAGTCTGAGGCCTGTATCTAAAACTCTTTAAATATTCTTTGGTGTCCTCAACACGTATTTCAGCTTTCAGCCTGTCTACCCTCCTGTTTCTTTCCTAAATGTTTGCACATAAATGGGAAATTGCTGTTAAGCAGAGCATGTAAACACTGATTTAGAATTCACTTGCAGTGATTACCATTAAATACCTTTAAAATGGTTTCTCTTCTTGAAGCGGGTAGAGATGATGCACGAGTATGATAAAATATGGCAGGCAAATAAGCAAAAACAAAGAAAAATAGCTATTTTTGAAGCCCTATGTCTGGATTGTCTTATATCTGAAGCATAGAAATCACAGGAAATTAATTTCTTTTCTGAAAGCAGAACCGTTTCTAGAGCACAGCTTTAGAATGCAAATCTGCGCAGATCAGTAATATGCAAATGAACACTGTGCAGGTCACTATAAAATTTTACAGAAAAAAAATATGGATATCACTTAGGATACTCATGACATTGAAAATATACCTTGTTCAAATATATGAAAGTCAACAAAAATGGGGTCTTTAATTTTTGGGAATAAAATTACAAGTGGTGAGTAAGTGATGTAGACTTGATTGTCTTTCGTGAGTCAAGATCGCATTGAACCTGGAAGTCCTTTGTACTTGCAATCTTCCCCTGAGTGGTTGCAGAATGTGTTAGTGAGCTCATAGGTAATAGATTTATGTATAAAATCCAAACGAAGGCAACTGTCGCCGCAGGTTTTGTTGCATGCATGCATGCATGCATGCTAGCTATAATCTGAAATGCCTTTACGCGTCTAACATTGGCTCCACAGAATAAACATGGTTGCTAAGCAAATATACAACAGCTATAGGGATAATATTTGAGTAAGCTTCATTTTAATGGATGTCGTCTGCATTTCTACTAAGCTAACAAATATCCAAAGCGATTTACTTCATCATGCTAGAGAGCGGCTATGTTTGTGGAGTAGTTATCTAACAATGCTACACCTACAGTATTTATAAATTCAGAAGTTACGTTATTACAGTATACTTTCATCGTTATAATAGTGTGTGTGGCCTATCAGGGAGTTGCCTTCTACCTCAGGGGTTACATGTATGGTTTCAGTAGCGTTTCTACTCTTTACAGACTCTTTCTGGCTTCCCATAATACTCGTAGGTTCTCTGAAGTTTCCTCCTGGAGTTCAAAGAAACTCGCTGGACTCGATCGAGCAGTTATAACTTGTGTTTAGCGTATTTGTGTGTCTGTCTGCGCGCGCAGACAGCACAAGATGCCAGTGATAGGCCAGTAACGTTCTCGTCCAGATTGCACCCCGTCAAATCCCACGTGCTTTCTGCCGTCCGCGATCCCGAAAACGATCATGTTATGATGTCATGCTTGCGATACGAGTCATGCAGAATGTAAACCTGCGCTAAGACAAAGTGTCCTATTTTGTAGAATTTGATGGTGTAACACTCAGCTCCTGATTGCTTCATATCCACAGTTTCCAGAGTATCCAACTCTGCACACACTTCAGGGGGCAATTTGCCATGTGCTACAATCAAGGTCATTAAAAAAGTAAAATATACAAACAAAGAAGAAGAAAAAAAAAAATATATATATATATATATAGCTATGAGAACCATAATGACATGCTATCAGAAGACACTTATTTGTATAATAATAATTAGAATAGCAATTTGGAAGTATCTTCTGATTTTAAAAAATGATTTCCACTTCTGACTGCGAGGGAATATTTATTCAGATTAACTTCATCAAGAAAACTTTTCATAATGGATTTTAAATAGTTGTTTTTAATATTTGAACGGATTGAGTTCATTTCGCTTACCCTCCATTGGATGCCACTATGCACAGAAGTGGCTTGGTACAGGACAAAGGGGAGCTAATTATATCGGCCGTAGTGAAACACAAACATGTCTGCTGTGGATTTATCTTGAGACGTAAGTAGGCCTCTGGCAGGGGCTGGATATTTATCATTATGGGCCAAATTGAGGGGGATATTTTAGTTTAGCTACTTTTATTTAATCTATTTAGTTTATATGTATTATATCACTAATATATTGCATATCATTCAGTTAGACATAATGTTTCTGCGTGTTCGTGTGTAGTTAAATGCTTCGTAAACAAAACAGAAAAACTAAAACACGAGTTTGGAGTTAAAAGCTGACGAGAAACAGTTGCTTGCTTTGCTATGCGGGTTATGATTATTTGGAAATGAAATTCATTAAAATATTCTGCCGCTTTAAATTAAACCGTCGTGTTCAAGACAATTCAGAGCGCTGGATGCATATAGTTTTTAAAAAAAAAGTTTTTAAAAAGGCTTGACAGGCATGTTAGCCTGCACCGCTACACATGTTATGTTTTTTTTTTTTTTTTGATTCTCTTTCATGCCTTGGTTTTCTGCCTCTTTTGTTTATCGTTTATTGTCGATGCTAATTGCTGAAAGTGTCGCTGCTTCTTCTACGACGATGCCGTCCCTCCAGAATGATCCATTTTACAAAGTTACAAAAAGTAACAGAAAACTCAACACAAATAAAAAGCAATATGCAACTTTCATCGTTCCTCAATTGATTCGGCGTAATGTACGTTTTGTTGATTTACTTACTGAAGTTGTATACTCAATTGGATACTCATTTCTCCAGAGAGCATAAAATTGTACAGATTAGATTTCATTTTCTAATGTGAGGCTTGTAATGCTCGGCGGAAAGGACGAGTGTCCACACCGACCAGGGAGAAAATGTAATCTGAGCGTTCTCTGCAATACCTTCATGGGTCCAGCATTGTCAAAAATGATTAGATCCACTTCTTAGCACAGAAAGTCTGAGATTTCTGACATCCCGAAATTGTGTGTGGTGATTTCAGTATCTGATTGTCAGCTCCTATTGTCAGAGGACTGAAATACAGGCATGACATTTACAATTAGTCCAGCTTTCCGTGTCTAATGCCGGCGGCCTACCGAAACAATGCTGAAATACCACATTTGATATCAAGACCAAAACCAAATTCTTAGCCAATGAATGATGAATAGAAAAAAATAAAACTCTGGACCGGAGCCAAATGAGGCTCCAGGTCTATAGATCTTTAGAGAATTGTTTTATTGCAAAGTCCATAGAGTCTCTCAGGTTTCAGTAATTAGATTCTTTTTTTATTCATTGATCTCTACCATAAAAGTTTTCTAGCTGTTCGTTTTTTTTTCTTTTTTTTCACCCTCAAACTCCAAAGCACTGCAGCCAGCTTTTATTGAGTTCAGAATCATCTGCATTCTTGCCTGTCGCTTCATTGCGGCGGCAGTCGGAGTCTGGCAAAGTCTGGACGGCAGAATGAAACTTACTTTTTTTGATTAAGTAGATTGTGCTCACAGGGATGTTGAGAGACCTCACTATATTGTTTTTGTTTATTTATTCTCTGATCCGGCTACCGATACCATTGGTTTCCAATTACTTACTTAATAAGCCTTCTGTTTTTCATAGTTGAGTTTTTGTAATAATTCATTTCCTTACCTTGGGCCCTCACCATGACAGGTGATTTAATTTTGAAATAATGAAAAATGCTATTATTGCAAACACAGAGAGGCTACTCAACTAATTTTGTATTACCTTTTTTTTTGTACCTGGATTAATTTAGCTACTTTGTTCCCTGATTTATTATTCATCATCTGTTCACTTTGTGTTAAATGAGAAGCTTACATTATACATATAACATGTAAACAGATGCCATTTCGATGTTTCACGGGTGAAAGTTTCAGGAAATAAATTTAGTCATCATATCAACACAACTAGTGGTGACGAAGGGAAACACCATTAGACAGGTACACCAAGGAGTGCTGATGGACACACAAAGTCCCATTTATAATGCGTGTCTATTCTTCCCTTCACTCTTTCCATTGCAGATGAAAACAAACAAAAATAAAACAACTTTATAACGACAAGCAGCAACAGTAATTGCATTTGTTTCTAAATATGACACGATTGACACTGCAGGAAAACGCTCTTCTGAGATCAAGCAAAACTCAAAGCAACACTCTAAAACTGGATGAAAAAATTATAATGAACTCCACTTACAGCCGTGTCAGTTTTATATAACTACTAATTGCTCTTTGACTGTGTATCGATCCTGAGTTTTGTATAACGGTGATAGTACCGTGCTGTTAATGCTGGGAGGCAAAACATCTCTGTCTCGTATCTGCTGACTGAATGCATTCTTTTTGACTTGTTAAGTAGGCTGTTCCGGCTTAAACTTTTTGGGCTCGTATGCGTAATCAGTGCCCTTGCTTATCGAGTGCTGCTGTGGCTGACAGGCATGAACCAGGCAGGATGCTCCCTCAGGGCACTGACAAACAAAAGGCAGGCACCTTCATCTGAATCTGAGCTATGCTGAGTAAAATGCTGATTACACATCTGCCTGTCATGTCGGCTACTCCTTTTTTTTTCCCCCCCAACAAATACCCATTTTCATTTTCCACTATGCAGTTGAAAGAACCATTATTTTTATAATGAAAGTCTGATAAGGTTTTCTTTAGTGTGGATGACATTTTAAATAAAATGTAACTGATGGTATTAGGCGCTGTAACAATAGTATGTTAGTATGTTAATAAACTATGTCGTACTGCATCCTGAGAACATTGTATTGGATAAATACGAAAAGGATACAGAATAGAGGACAGTAAGACGCACTGGAATTAAATTTTAAAAAATTAACAACAAAACTTAACTGACCAATTGAATCTGTCACAAACCTTTTTTGTTCAAGATGTTTAATGCTGAATATATTGAGAATAAACGGATGATATACTGACTGTTCAAACTGGGTGATATATTTAATGCTGGCATTGCACAAAGAAACACTTTTTAAATCTTTTTCTCTTATTAAATAAATCAAAGCTTGAATAGCTGGCACAAAGTCGATGTAAAAAATGTAAAGTTCTCATTTATAACTGCCTCTTTATTATCCCCACAGATAAGATTCTAAAATCATCAAAAAAAAAAAAAAACAATGTTCAAATGAGAAGAGCAGTAAAAGAGATGATTGGAAGATGAAAACCACTCTGTCTGACCCTTATTTTGATGAATGTGGCACCGACTGTCTGAATGTGACCCCCAAATGACCCCGGTCATGCGTGCAAACAGGGTAGCGGTGAGCTGCAGGCTCTTCAAAGTGCGAGATAAAGAGATGTGTTCTTCATTGGTTTCTTTGAACCACTTGCTTTTGTCTAAGGAGCAACCAATAATTCAGAGAGAAGCGAGGAGGTGATTAAGGAAGAATGGACAGTAAACAGAAAAAGCAGGAAAATGTTTTATGGCTGAATAAGGTCATTATAGAGCTCTGAAAAGGGAATTTTAAAGTTACATTAATCGAAGAGAAAACTGTTAATCATGGCTGGAAATCGCATAGAGGAAGTGATTTTTTTTTTATTCCGCTGATTCAAGAACAAAGGTGAGACCACTCGACATTAGACTGAGGCAGACTCAGAGACAGGCGTTCTTTTTGTTCAGCGAAGTAAGCAATTTGTCTGGATACAGGGTTCAGGAGAGGTGTCATCACTCTTGCAGTCTAACTGTTATTTCTGTCAATCTGTCAGCCTCTGGATCCAGAATCCAATCCACATTTCCAGTTAATTAAATGCACCTGTTTACCATCTATCATAAATGCCGTCCTTGTCTGTTGTTACGTCACGAGGTATTCTGAGTTGTCCATACTGAGCATTCTTCCCAATGTGATTTCAGATGTGAACTTCAGATGTCTTCCATTTATTGCTAGTGAGTTTTTAGTTATACAACCACTGAGTTTAGTTTATTTTCTGATTTCATCATGACACCTGCCCGTTTTTGTTTCCAGTTTTGATTCGTTGATCGTATTTTTGCTCTGCTCTGATCGGTAAACCGACCTCGTTCCTGCCCATGGATGCAGATCCAGTTCATCAAAGATCGCCAGTTCGAGTCCCTGGATGGAATATTCTGTGCTACCCTTAACTATAACCAGAATTGGTACAATTACATATATAATGAGCTCTGAACACTATTTACTGGAGAATTAGCTGTTTGCTGTATATTGTAACTGATGTAGGCTAAAACTGTGCAGAAGTTACTTTGGTAAGTTGTAAGAATTACTTATTTGAGGAATGAAAAAAAAATAAATGAATAACCTTTATTTAACCCTATGAAAGGCTCTGTGAAGGCAGCTTGGTATAACACTAATATCTCAGTGATGGCTTAATGTATAATTCATACTTAATTCCAGATTTAATTAACACTTTATTTAAGGTTTGCCTGACAGCTCCATTCCTGCTGATTATTGAAGTTCTTGTATTTTGAATTTGTTTAAGCTGTTCCTGGGTTACAGCCGTTTGTATTTTTGCTGCATAACGCAGGAAAGAAGACAAACTTGAAGCATGTAGCTGCCACTCCTTGAACTTTCCTTGAAATTATTTTTGGAAAATAATGTTCTTTACTAGGAACTAGTACACCATTTAAGCAAATCATCCATCCACGAATATGCTGAAAATGTTACTTATTAAATGGAGATGAGCGTTGCGTTAAAAAGTGTATATTCTCGCACTAAATATAAAACCTCAGTTTTGAAGAAATTCACATTAACGCAAACTCCATAGCACAGACCTGTTCATTGCAGCATATTTTAAGTTATTGGGGGCAAACTAGAGGATGCAGAGGGAAATGAAAGAGATGGAAAATATGCACCTTCCGCTAAATTTGACCTGAACGAACTCCTGCAGCTAGTGAAGCTTCACGGTGAGGATGGGACCGGTTGAGCCACTTTAATACTCACGTTTTTCATTCCCTGTAATCGTTAGCTTGTGCCCTGTAATTACAGGGGTGGTACAGTAATACTCATAGACAGATCCCCATTTGGGGACTTTACCGCAGGAAAATCGGCCAGCTCACTTGTATTACTCTGAAGGAAATCATCAGACTTTTTGAGGGAATGCAAAAGGACGGTATAGGTTAGCCAGTGATTTCAGGAAATGTGCTGCTACCATTTTATTTAGAAATGGTAACACCATCCATCCATCAATCCATCCATCCATCCATCCATCCATCCATCCATCCATCCATCGCTTTTCTATACCTGCTTGTCCAAAGCTAAACTACAGTAAAATGGCAGGTCATCCCTGTCATTGGTGATTTATTTTCTTAATATTATTTTTAAGTCCAAACAGTCTTGCTGCTGCCGCCTTATTGGTTTTAAAATAATGATAATGATGATAATTATTATAATTATAATTAATAGTGGTAGTAGTAGCATTGTTGTTATTATATATATTAAATGCAGTTTTAATAACTCACAGATTGTGAACCTCATAGTCAGATAACTGCACAAAAGTCTTATTAGTCAGACTGTGAGTATCTGCTCCATCTCAGATAAGCCCTGTCGTTTATTGTGCTGCGTTGTGCAAAGGTGCTGCGTGCATGCGGGGGGGAGGCGGGGTGGGGGTGCGGGGGGCTGCTTTAACATCTGTCCGCCCCCCCACGCCCCCCCATCGACAATGCAAGCATAGCACTCCAGATTCAGTCTCTGACTCTCAAAGCTTTCAACGCGGCTAAAGCCAGTTTACGCCCTGGAGTGCGTCGTCAGACTTAGTGCAGTGCAGTGCTGGGCAGTGCAGGTAATGCAGTGCTGGCGGTTAAGAGAAGGAGGCGAGTTTCATTGTAGAGTGACTTAAGGGCCGGGCCATTTGTCAACTAATAACAAGCTGCCAGACTCAATTCTGTTATTATTATTATTATTATTATTGTTATTATTATTATTATTCATTAAAATCCCAGGAGAGGTGTTTCTTACTCATTTACATGCGGTGCTCTGTGTGCTGTTTTTCTTTCATTATTTTCCCAAATTAGCTTCGGCAAGCTGGGTGATAATCGGTCCTCGTGAGGGTGTCACTCTCCTTCCGCTCTCCGCTCCCTTGAATAGGCTGAAGACTCAACGCAGCCCGTATCGAAAAGCTACGTGGAAAGAAAAAAAAAAAAAAGGAATATATTTACGGGTGGACAAAATTCAACGGCATGCTTCTGTTCGGGTGATCTGTCAGGTTCATTATGAATACAGTTGAATAGGAAACAATGCCTGAAACAGTCATCCATCTTCCAACTTCTCATACCGGACAGGGTCACCGCAGGGCTGGACTCTGTTCTGGGCGTCGAGCGGCACAGAGAGGCTGCATTCTGCAGCAAGGTGCCTCACAGATTACAGGAAAACGGTGCAAATCGTTTGTCACATCCAAGTATTTAAGTGTTTTTGAGTTTAATGTTTAGCAAGTCCTCAAATCACCTGAGTCAGAAGACTATCATGCAAACTTATCTTGTGCGTAAACATCATGCAAAATGAAATTAACAAAATCAAATTGAAATAACAACTGACTAATTATTTTAGGCACTGATAACATTGATTTTTTCCTTAACATTTAATATTTCTTTTGAATGTTGAGCCAAGACACCAGTGCTAGCTTCCGAATGTTATATTGCTGTAATACATTAATATCCGGTGCACTGCCTCTGACAACAAAAGGTCCACTGGAATCCAGAAAACAAAACTATATTTAATTTACTTGGAGCTGAATGAATATTGTTACACATTCATAAGCGACAGAACCTAAATGTTAAGTTAAGGTATCCTGTTTTTTTTTTGTGGAATGTAAAATGTATGTTTTTCCTGCAAAATATTTACTAAGCAGTTTACTTAAGGTCAGACCAGGAAAAACACACAACAGTGTGGATCTCAAAGAGCAGTGAACATGTTACGGCTGGCCCCGGTTTCATTTTTTTCCTTTCTGATTTCACTGTGGGATTATTAAAAGTGAGAGGCTTCAGATGTAAATATTTTCTGTTGCATCACAGAACATCTGTTACGGTGGCCTCCTTTACCAAAATCTTTCTTCAGTTCCCCAGTTCCTTCATTTAATTTGTCCCACTTTCTAAGAAGCTTCTGTCCATACATGATACGCAGATAATCACAGCAAAGGTTCCTTCATTTGGCTAAAGCATAAGAAAATGGAAACTGTCTACAGTACATTGAACTTTACAGAGTTGTTCTCACATTAGAACCATGGTTTTATTTTCATGACAATCAGGAAAAGAAGGATTGTGGGAGTTTTACTTACACGAAAATGTGGGCAGAAAAAAAAAACGATTTCTTCAAAGCGATAACCAATCAGACTGTAGACAACGTGAGCCCAAGCAACTAGAGGAGGTGGGACCAAGACATGTGACGTCTGGTTGGTCCTGCAACCTCTACTTACTTAAACCCACCTCCTCTACAAACTGATTGGTTATCTGTCTGAATCGTTCTGCCCTCAGAAAATTTTCAAGTACGTAAAACTCCCATGAGTGGAAAAAAGCACAGTTCAGAAACATAACTATTTAACTATAGACCGCGCAGTTTAATATGTTATTATGGTTTTGTAGTTATATATTTTCATGCAGATAAACACTATAATCATAAAATAACAAATAGTGCACACCACATAATGTTACATTTATAAATAAATATAATTGCTATATATACATTTAATGCTTCCCTAATGGGAGCTGCCTGCCGTATATGTTACAGCATATAAACAATTAACATTTGTAGCAACGAAAGTGTTATGATTACCTCATATGCACTTACCCATATATCTATTTATGTTTTAAAAAAAATCACAACTGTTTAATGTCCTAAGGTGCAGTAGGTAGGGTTTTTTTTTTTCTCATCAGCTTAAAATTGTTAATTAAGGATATAGTACATTTTGGAGAAACTATTGTTTTTTTAGGTTTGTCTCAGAAACTTCATATGCCTTTATTTTACTTCAGTTGGGCTGAGGTCCAGCTGAGGCAAGCAAAACAGTTACTTTTCACATACTGTAGCAGCAATGGCTGCTGCTGTAAGCCTTATATCACACGTCCTTTCGAATGCACATTTTAACCATTTGCTCAGTTCAGCGTCTCCCCTCTTACCTTTGGAGGTATGTATTAATTAGTAATTGTATTTGAAACAGTCAAGGGTATTTTCATTATTCCGGCCGTATGGTTCTGTTGGACGGTTATTGTTCTGGCAGAGACTAAGGTCCCGCCCTTATCCCCACTCGTGGTTTGCTAAATCTTTTTTTTCTTTCCTTTGCCTTTGAAAAATGACTGTAACCTATTTTTTGACAAGCTGCTTATTACATTTCAGGCCTGTCTGTGTTTTTGTCTTTCTACATCACAAAAGTTCAAAAGCATAATTTCCAAATGTATTAACCATATACCAATAGCTTTTCAGTATTTCTAACCGTTCTGTATAAACAATACCAATGCAATCTTTCAGCCAAACTCTAACCGATAATAATGTCATGAATCTAGTACTCAGTGCCCTCTATCAGGCGTGAATTTTAAACCACATCTGCGACTGACTCCGTCCTAACCAAGGTCATTAATTTATTTTATTTTAAACATTAGTACTCAAAAGTCTGTACACACCTAGTGAAAATTGTTTATTTTTCCACAAAATAAAGACCCTAAGCACACCTCAAGGTTATGTAAATACTGTATTTTCTTGTGAACAAGGAAAGAGATGCAGCGCTCTGACAAATGACCTGCCCCCCCCGACAAACCCCCACCCTAAACCCTATACAGCTGCTTTGGCATGAGTTGGATCGAAGAGTAAGAGCAAGGCAGCCAGATTGTGCTCAGAACTTGTGGAAACTCCTCCAGAACTTTTGGAGAAGAGTTCCAGGCGGCTACATCTAGGAAGCTGGTCGAAAGAATGACGAGTCTGCAATGCTGGTATCGACAATTTTGAGATGAAGGTTAAATTAGCAGAGCAATAGCGCAGGTGTACAAACAACACTGCAGTCCTCACAACATAATGGGAGACATCAGAGTTCAAAAGAGGACAGATTGATGGTGTCTCTCGCTGGCACACCAGTGACCAGG
>JAODKE010000055.1:7390530-7404210 GCA_026779605.1 Mormyrus hasselquistii
GTATGTTGGGAGATGCCGGCAAATGGCTGCCTGCACGCTAGTTGGCTGCGTAAGCGTCACAGCTCACCCTGTGACAGAAACATTAAATAAATATTTTGTCCTACTGAGAAACATCCTGATTTTCTGTCCTGCTAGCTAAAGCTTTCCATCAGTAGGTGCTAGAAAATTACAAGCAATATAATATAACACTATGACCACAACTGATTAAAGTTTGTATTAGTTCAGTCTTTCCCCTGTTGCCTGCAGCCCGTAGGGAATGTAGCTGAATTCCCACATCAAATTGACTTAAAACCACAATATTATGACTTCAGTCACAGGTCAGAAGTATTAACAAACTGCATGCTTTGTAAATGTCTAATCTCTACATGGTGTATAATAAAATGTAGTTCAGGAAAACCGAAATGTAAATCAAGTAAAATGGAAATTAATATCAAATTAGGTAATTAAGGCACCCGAGCCGGATATGCTAATTAGTGACAATAACAGTGTGTCACTGAAAATACAAAATGATCAGATAAATGATTTTGGCTCTGTTTACGCATTTCGCTGTAGGTCAAAGAATAGCGGCTCATGGATGAATGACAAGGGTATATTTTCTGCTGACGCAAATTAGAATCAGTTGAAAGGTCCCTTCATTAATCATGACGGGACGTAAAAGTGACTCTTAATTAGAGCTCTTATTTTGCCTTCATCAGCTGTTTCCAAAGGTGGAAGGGCTTCTCATCAATATGGTAAAATATCTGCTTTCCACCTGCTTATCCAGTATGGTCATGGAGGCCTTGCATATACATCCATATGATTTTAAAGAAATATGACATGTAAAGATCAATCTCATCCATCCATCCATCCATCCATCATCCATCCATCCATCCATCCATCCATTCATTTTGCTTTATCCTAATCAGGGTTAATGGACAGCTGATTCCTGTTCACAGCTGTACGGGGCACCTGGCAGGAGTACCATTTGAGTAAAATAATTATTGTAATAATATGCTATGAATATTACTATAATTAATATAACTGGAGCTGATGGATGGATGGATGGAAGGAATGATTATCTTCCAGTCTAAATAAATGCTAATAATGCAGTAGCAACATGTATTGTAAATTACACTACGAAATATCTGCATAAAATAAAACAAAAAAAAAAACCGAAACACAAACTAGCATGAGACAAATCCAAAATACAGTAAACGGGTACATTAAAAACAAGTAAATATATTTTTTGCTTTAACGCAATGAGCTTCTTTATGCAGAGACAATGAAAAATAAGAAGATTAATTTGATTAATTCAGAGATTAAAAATACCACACAGAATGAAACTGTTTATTTTGCGTCCGTGGTTCTTTCACAAATTCATTTCAGACTTTAATGAAATCCCGTTGGGGATGGTCATTTTCCTTTCTGTCTCACAGATAAATAACTCAAAATCACACTAAAATTAGAGTTAGTAATTGGGTTATCTAATCCTGACTCTGAATCGATTAACCTTCAGGCTGATATAAACTTTTTTTGTTCAGTGTTATTGTAACTGCTGCACCTAATCAATTTGTTTCATTTGTTGAGCATCTAGGCCTTGTAACCAATATTTGATCAAATTTAAGATGTCAGTTCCAGTGTAGCCAACACCTATATTTGTGGGTTTCCTTTCAAAAACCAGTAAAAAGATATTTAGAGAACTCTACATGCAATGTGGACTCTTCCCGGCACTTCAGGGATTCTGGGTCACCGAGTCACGTGTCATATGACTTTCGGAGGACAAATGAGCATAGAGGTTAAAGCAGTGTGAACGGAGAGATGTCATACTGTAAGCACTTACAGAAGTCAGAGACATGAAGCGACAGCACACAGTACATTACTGAATATGCTAATCCCTGGCTGGACATCTAGCGTTCATTTTTCAGCCGCAGCTAACATTTTACCTGAGCGGGTATAATTCAGCAATACACTTTTACTATATGTATTAATTAACCAGTAACTAAGTGTTAGTTACGTACTGATCCCACGCTCGCGCATCGTTAAACAGTCATGGCAGTTCATGTATTTTATGCGTTGACTATATTTGCTCAAGTAATAATTGAGTTACAAAGGTACTTATGCCCCCTCAAGTAGTGTTACCCAGTTGCATTTCACACATGTATCTGCTAATAGTTGACTACTGATGACGAAGAAGGAAGTTATTTTTCTCTGTGTAATAAGAGAGGATTTTAGGCTTTTAGTAAATTCTGTTCCACACTTTGCAATTTCTGCGCAAAGAAACATTGTATCTAAACAGAGGTAGATAGTTCAGGTCCAGAAAGTAATATTCTAGACCAGATTTTTTATTTTTCAGTCAACCAATTGAGTAGAGTACTCTGTGACTGTGACTCTTCATAATCAAGCGGCTGGTTGAAACAGAATCCTGGTCTGGATTTTTAACTTTCTGGACCTGAACAATCCACCTCTGTCTAGAACAATGATGCAACTTTTTATGACTTTCAAATCATTGGCATTTGTAAGCTACAACCTAGTTGTCTAGTGGTTTTGTGGGCAAATGAAGCTGAATGGCATCAGTAAAGCAAACGTACTTAGTCCATCTTTGTATATAAAGAACATGTTCCTGTATGTAATATCATAAATTGGTCTTTCAGTGTCACTCTCTAATATTTTTCATATTTTTCAGCAATGATCACTTACAAAAAAGACATCCTTCAAGCAGAATATAGAAAAGTTTAAGTATAATACACAAAGTTCTTGAGTGAATATACTGTATCAATAAATAATATGCTGGTGATTTGCTGGGTACGATATTTTCAGTCAATACTGCACAGAACCACATCCTGAAATGATTGAATTCTTGCAGTGTCATGAAGGGATTGAGGTTTTGCTTCAACTTTCGTTTAATGACTTTGTACCATCAGCTGCCACAACATCAGGATGGTTTTCATTTGCACTCATTTTCCAGTTTTTGTTTTGTTTGTTTGTTTTGATTTTGTTTAACAATGTTGCCCTACAAGTATGTTTGAGATAATCCTAGAATATCTCAAGATGAGCAATATTTCTTGGGGTAAAAACTTACTGGAATATCAGAGCCTTTGAAATAGTGTTTTAACTTTTCAAAAACAGGCATCAAGAACTGCAGCGTTTTAGAATATCTTTTGATCGTGGCCTTATGTCTCTATAGAAACTGTTTTTCTCACTCTGATGATAAGGGCCTGAGTTAGTCGATTTCTGTTAGGCCGATCTGGCACAAATCCAGCCACATTGTTCACCAAAATATTCTCACAGCTGCTATTTCTTCTGGGTTCAACTCAGGGAAATAACATTTTGACACCTGAAGATTGCATCGCTGATTGCCTTTCAGACTAAATTGAAACACCAAACATCCTTTTGTTTTTGTACGTCACTGCTGGGGCCCTGCAACTCCACCATACCCAAAAAATCTCACTAATGTCAATAAGAGGAAAAACTCCAAAAAATGCTGACCGTTTGAACAGGAGAAAAATCCTTTTGAAGATGTGGATTTATTTTGGAAGTTTTTCCAAGCACATATAACTGCACGCTAAATTTATAACTGAAAACAGAAGTGCAGAACTGGGATATGTCTAATTTATCTTGCTGTGACATATACCGTTAAACATGCATTAGCAAAATGTGAGAAATATAAAAATACCACTATTAATACAGTAAGGTGATTACAGTTGCTTGACTAACACGTTACATTGCATCACCTCCTATACTCTGCTTTGGGAAAAACTGATCCTCTTTTAGTCATATAGCTTTGGCTGTCTAATCACTCGCTTCGCAGAAACCAGCGTTACGTGGTCTAACCTAAAATGCCTTCGCAATCAGGAGTTTACTCTACCCCTGACACACGCTGTCATGTGACCCCAGCGGCAATAGTATTTGACAGTGTGTTTGTTTGTGCGTGTTTGTATTTATATATGCATATATGAATGTGCATATGTGCGTGTCTGTGTGTGTATCCCTTGCAAAATCAGATTGACATGAAGCCTGGCATCGCACACCAGAACTTGCAGTAAATAGGTTACAAAGCTAAAAAAATGTTTGTGGTGAAACCTTCTGTACTGCAATAGACATGCAACTGACCTCCTATAGCAGAATATTTAATGTAGTCACAGTCTGACAGCCATACTGTATAGACGTCCTGTAGAAGTATGAGCCGTCCTACAGCATGGCAATATGGTGGGAGAGCGAGATTATGGGGATAGAGGTCTACATGCCTGATTTAGGTAATTCCGTGACCCTATCATAAAATGAGACCACTGGGGCAAGGTAAAATCTGCAGTTCACTATTAAACAGGGACCCCGGAACGGGTCACGCAAACCTCCGATGGGCTACTTGGGTTAATCAGAGCATCCAGGAGAGAACCATTATTCTGGGTCAGCCACGGACAGCGGACGCGGACGTCTCAAATCACACAGGCGGCTGCGCAGGCTTAGAGGAAAGTGTAACATCTGCTCTGCGGTGCGACGTGCCATTGCATGCGATTCAAGAGGGACGAAAATGTACCTAGAAATAAGTCTGTCTGGAACGGCAGTACTGAGATCTTACAATTCAGCTACGCCACATGTCTCTGACAATTATTCCAGGAGGGCGACCTGATACATTTCAAAGAGTGCGACCGAGTTAATGCCACAGCTTAATTAACCGGCAGTAAGCTCATTAACATGGCCGTCAAACGCCGGACAGGGGAAGGCTTCTTTCTTTAAGCTCACCCACATCGTCAGAACCGCCAGTTGTTCTATGGTAGGACCAATGGGTGGAAATAGAGTTCTGCTGCTGAGAATCCTCCAGGATCCACGGGGGGGGGGGGTCGATGTAAGATGCTGGAAGGAAGAATCTGATTCTGTTCCCATTTCTGGAAGTTGGACAATGGGCTGGAGCCACAGAGAGAGAAAGTTGTCCAGGAAACCCAGATGAGAAGGAAACAGGACACCTCCTCAGGTTCTGGCCCTGTTAAGGTTCTGGTCAGGTAGTATCTCCTCAAGTATTCTTAACCTAGATAAAAAGCTGAAATAAAAGCAGATACGCTCCATTTGTAGAGAGGTCAGCCAATACTGTTCCTCATAATGCAACCTCAGATCCAGAGGATGCTCCCGTACCTCGGTGACCCCGAGACAATATGCTGCATTGGAGCCTCTGGGCTGGAACTAATAGGGGCAGCTCATGGCATGAAACTGGCAGATAAAACTGTATCGGCGACCCTGTAATCTGACCCTGAGAGTGTCTGGTCAATACAGGTTGGCATGTTACGCCAAGATGCACGAGATTCCACAATATGCCCCTCAGACTAGCACTTGGCTGAAGAGTAAGAACTCCCTGGGTGCCTGTCGCCTCAGAACAGTTATCTTACTTTATATGGCCATGGATTCCTTAGCAGGACCGGACGCACCTGGTAAGGCAGAATGTGAGCATTTAGAGCTGCATGATATGGTAGTGCGAGGCGTCTCAGTGTGACACGGAATTCAGAACGTATGACCTGTTTATTTTTGGAATTTTTCACTTAAGTACAGTGCAGAACATTACAATATTTTTGAAACCACGGTTACCGAATCAGCGGATATCGCGGTTCCACTGTATTATATTAAATGTATTACTTAGGCGGTGAATTTCCAATACATACCCCGCCCCCCCACTTCAAAAAAAAAAAAAAAACTGTACCAAAGGGTGACAAAAGAAACAACAGTTAAAACTAATCTAGGTTAATCCCTGAAAGCACCTTCATATTGGTACCATAACCCATTTCCTGTTTAACCTTATTTACCCTATTGCTTGTATCCTTAGTCTTGACATTAATAAACAGACACACTCATCGATGATCAAGCAAGTTAAAAACACATTTGCTGTAAAGTGTAGGCCACTGATATACTGACTTGTGATCACCGGCTTTGGCTGGGCTACTTGGTAGGATCTGGAAGGGGCGAAGGAATAATCCAAGACTGGAAGCTGTTACTTTTCAGTAACACTTTGTATGAAAGTCATATATATAAGGATCTATGAACACATCCATAACACATTATAATGCATTATAAGCATGTTTATATAAAGGCATAACACATTATAACCATGTTTATTATATAGTACAAATGCTTTATGAAGCTCTATATTACACTATAAGTACCTTTATAATGCAGTACAAAGCATCCTTAATGCTTATAAGGACCATTAAAATGTATTATGAAGGTATCTATAGTGCCAGGATTGCCAAGTCTCACGCATCTGCCGTGACACTCATGCTTTCAGTTTCTACCTTATGACAGACATCTTATTCTCTAGTAAACCTAAAATTAGCTACATCAAAAGTTTTAGGCATTTTTCAAATGCTACAGATTATTTACAAGGTAAAAACTGTTGCATACATGTAAATGCATTTGCATCTGTGAGCAGACTTGCCTTGGACTGAAAAACTCGCGCCATCCAGCTGACCAAAGTTGGTAACTGTAGTGTATTACAGGTAAGAGCTTCATTGGAGCTTATGAAATATTATAATCGACACTATAATACCTTATGACTGTCAATAGAAGATGCTGTAATGCTTTATTAATTCTTACAAATTCAACCATTATAATGCATTATGAAGGTATCTGTAATGCACTATAGATGACAGCTTTAAGTAAAGTGTTACCAATTTTTCTAATAATGGTATAGTGTAAGCATGATCTGTGGGGTTCAAAGAGCAGGAATTATCTGATATTGCTCTGTTTCGCTATGAAAATATCCAGGTTCAGTTGCAGTCAATCAAAGATCAGAAAGGGATCACGATTCAAATGCTTTTGACTTATTATCATGGAAAGCTACAGATAACATTGCGATCAGTTTCCTTATTCTTTAGAGGAAATGAGAAATCCAGTCGCTGCGGCTTGACTGTGAAATAGTACGAACTTCCCCATTCCATAAGGAAAACATGTTTCATTTCAGTAGCTTTGGCTGATGCTTCTGAATGCATCTAATGACTCCCTGAGAGAGACAAGAATGGTTATTTACCAAGAGTGTCCATTTAATTAATTCTCTTCTGACTCAATGTTTATGCAGAAACTTGTTATTTTATGGCTGTTTTAGAAAGGAAGAGATCACAACAATTACATATTTGAATTGTCAGTTTTAAATCCAAATGAAGTCTAACTGTTCAGTTAATGTTGAGTCAATGCAACTGTTGCATTTGGTTTACATACGTTTCACCAGACAGAAGTGGCTGACGTTCCTACATTTAAATGAAGGTTTCTGGGATATATTACTAGGTGGCACAGAATAGCTATACCTTAATAACTGCAAACATAACAGAAACAGTTTATATAAAATGACATGTGAAGAGAAACCAAATTTCCCCTGATGTACAGAGTCTGCATTAAATGATTGTTTTGGTCTTTACCCCAAAGCCAGATTAAATCTTGTCTTCTTCTATAAACATGTAGTACAGGATATACAGAGAAATATTTCTGCTTCTTCCATATTCCTCGCTTCCCGCTATTATCATACCTGTTGTTTCCCACATTTCTGCTGATTAATTGGATTGGCAGCCCTCTGCTCCAGGAATTCCCATCCAGCCTCCTGTTTTCTATTCAAGCTATACTGTAGGATAAAAGCCGATTAGCCACTATCACAACATTGTTTCATTTGATTTGCTCATGTTGTCATTGCGATCATCATCTTTGTCACTACTGCTACAGAATGTTCCTATCAGTAATTAAACTCAATAACAGGCAGAATGTCAGGCTTAAATTAGAATTAGCAAAAGAATTATCTGTCCTACTGACACAATGGAGACAGACCGCTCGATTATTTACCGCCACAATTGACGAAGTACAAGGAATACATCAAACCGGACGATCGCCGCAATAGGCTTCGCCGAGTGGCGCTTGCGTCCTTCCAATAGCCAACAGAATTTGGGACCTCTGACCGGGCAGGGTGCTCGCATATGAGGTGTCCAAAATAGCAGGTCTGAATTTTGGTGTTTCATGACAGCAGAACCACATTATACATTATGCATGATGCAACGAGCAAAACATGACTGAGAAAAAAAAAAAAACATTCAGGGCTTAAGCCTCATTATCCCAACCCTGGTGCCACAACCGGAAAACCAGGAAAAGGGAACGGAACACAAAAACAACAGCAAGGACGATGCAAGCATAACAAATTCGGCTCCAGCAAACCAACAGCACAGCTCGACTTTCAGTACAACTCAAAGATAAGACGCAGGCACCTACGCTGCAAGACTCAGCTAACCTTGTCAGATCCCATAACCAACGACTATCAATAATCATGCTTGTGTAACAGTGATACTATACTATATAACTGTTTCTCTCCCATTGAATCTAGGAGACCCTCCTTATAAATTACTATATCTAGGCTATGAAAATGACTATACAGGAAAATATATTTTAAAAAAAAAACTTTAAACGTAACCTTAAAAACACTTATCTACCAGACACAAATTGTTTCTACGTTGTCCCTTGTCATGATTTAGTAAGTTAGTGAACAGTGCCCTGCACTTAATCTCATCCATACATTTCCAAATGCTTTATGTAACCCGGAGGTCTATGTTTACTCTTAGATCAAAAGCTCTCGGTTGATGTGAAAGTAATGTTGACTTAGGTGGTATTTATTCTTAGGTGAGGTAATAACATAAAAGCCACTGGTAGCTTGCAGCGATGTCTGTTGATCCACCTTTGTTGACAGCAAATGTCACCATTCCTGGGTGCATTGAAGGTTTGTGTCATCTTCATATCAAAGACTGCTCAGTTCAGGGCTTTTCTCTCTCCTCTTTCCCACCTGTTATAAAGAGGTTCAAAAAAACTTTATCAGATCACAAGAAAGTCATCCAATGACATTGTGTGTTATAAGGAATTTCTGCACTTTGTTGTAATACAAAACTCTGTGACGTTGTAACTTTACTCAACCTTCATCAATGTTGCGTGGCCCAGTTTTCCACAGTAGCTGCGATATAGCAGCTGTCACACCTCTGCTACAAGGAGAATTCCTCCATCACGGTGGGAGTGAAAAGGCGAGCATTAAGTATCTAGTCATGCTTTGCTTTGCATGGATTAATTACTGGTGATGGAAAATGGCAGCTTGGTGGATAGTGCTGAAAGCACTCAGGTTATCTGCGCTGCGCGCTGGAATACATCTCCGGGTCTGTGTTCTCCTTACGCTTCAACCGATTCCTTTTGGGTACTCTGGTTTTCCCAAATGAACAATAGAATTTGGTTCTGCGAGTTCTGTCATTTTCAATGTCCAGGCATGTGTAAGTGATTGTGTGTGTCTGCCAATCAGCATATGTCTTTGTGAAGTGATATTGTATATGGCAATGACATCTAATGAGATGTGCTTCGCTAAGTAGTTCAGTTCCTCTTCTGCTTTGACTGGTTTGTTTCCTCAATTGAAAGACACATCCGGTTGTGTCACATTAGCATTGGTGACACATGCGTGATCGGAGGAGACTGACCAATCAGCACGCAGCAAGAACGCAGTACTAAAGTGAATTCCGGGTCCTTCTGATTGAACTGGTAATTGGCAAACCCTGCCTGTCTCATAGTGCCCCCCTGACATTGATTAGGTAGTAAACTTAACTTGTAATCAGCCTTTACTGTACATTGCATTTCAGCCATTGTTCTTCACGGTTGGCTTTGGGATCACTAGGGCGCTGATTAGGATTGTCAGCAGCTGCGTGGAATCAGTGACTGTTACAATCATGCTGCTTTATGATCGCCCAGTGTATTACATTACATGTTTTATGAATGATGACATGATTGTTTTATAGTTTTTTGTTATATGATTATTTAATCTCTTTACTTTTCCCTGAACCCTTTTGCTCTCTCTAATGATGTTTAATGCATCACAACACATCCAAAGCCTTGGGATGTTTCTCTTGTGAAAGGCGCTATATCAAATTTATTGAATTGAATTGAATTGAATTGAATTGAATTGAATAACGATCAGGTTTTCCTGCCATGTTTGTTTTAGCTACAAAGGATAGAGTTGGAAATGTTTTGAAGAGCTGGGAGTTATAATCTCTGCATGTAACTTGGTAGGTAAGTAAGAGAAATCATTAAGAGCTGTTTTTCAGAAAAAAAACGTGAACAAACTTGGAATTTTGGCAGAGGAGAATATGGACTGATTGTGTTTCCAGGTTAAAAGCTTGTCATTTCCTTAAAGCCTGAGCCAGCAGACTGGAAAAGCAGCGAGAGGAGAGGAGATAAGGAGACCAACCAGGCAAGAAGCAGCGGAATTCCTTAATATTCCCTCCACTGGCTGCTTCTGCTCGTCTATGATCTGACATTTTACTCTTCCTTATCTGTCCGGCTGATTGGTCACAGTCAGGTTATGGCTTTGTTTCTTTATAATAAATCGCTTATCGCTTTTATGTTGTTACTTTACATAACGGCTTAAGATAAAACTGTCAAAGACAGTTAAAAAGAGAGCTAGCATTAACGATCAGGCCAAGGCTGGAAATAAGAACTGGTCTTGTTTAATAACCGAAGGCAACAAAGGTTTCTTGTTTTCCAGATATTTCCGGTAGATGAAGCATTTCTGTAATATATATGTATATATATATGTTAGCCTCCGAATCTGATTTTAATGTGCTGCTGATATAAAATTTCCAGAAACAGAATTCCAGCACATTCCTGGCCAGATATTTTACCCAAATTGTAACATCAGCAGAGTCTGACCTGTGTGCTTTCAGGAGGGTGAGATGAACTACCCTAAATTTATAATCGTCTAATGTGAAACTGGTCCAGTTAAGCATTTCGCGTAGCAACATACTCATCAGTTCATTCATTTTAGCTGTAAAATATATCGTACACTGCATGTCACCTGAGAGATGTTGCAGGAAGCTGATTAGTACAATATGACATTATTTGGTACTTAAAATGAAAATTTATCTGGAGTGTTTAGGGACAAAAGTGCACAAAAAGTGGAAACCCTGAAATATCATCGTAGCATGTTTGTCTCCTGTGTTTGATAAGTTGCTTCTTTGTTCGGTAAGTGAGACCAAAGTTCCTTCCTTCAGCACGCCGACGAGAAGCGGGTTGAGCAGTTTTGAGCTTGATACTCGATGTTTAATCTCCCGAAGTGGTTGTCATTCCATTAGCCTGAGTTTTATGCAGTCGAAAGTCAAAATAAAATGCTGCAAGGAATTACGTTTGACGTTGTGAGTAAAGAAAGCTGCAGCTTCAAGAGAAAAGTGTTGACTTAACTCTGATAAATTTGATTTGTTTGAGAGAAGGCAACATATATGCACATTAAAGTTAACATCAAGCTATGGACTTTACTCCCATAAATGTTTACATAATGCCAGTAAAGTTTACACGGTTTAATAAAGCGCACCATTTATGGATTCATAATACTTCATTACTGACTGCAGCCATTATGACATTTACTCTTATTACTGGATTTCATAGCTTGTTCTCAGGTCTGCCAATGGCAGCGAAGAGCAGTATATGTGCAGCTGGCATATCGTAATAAATAACCAAACAAGATCATTTTAGCCGTGTCAAACATAATGCTTTATCGTATGAGAATTAGCATTCTCTGGGTGAAGCCTTAAATCTGCTAATGTCATGACGTTTCATAAGCCTCGTCGAGTAATAACCTTAAAATCATCACTTTGTCGTCGCAACAGAAGTGTTTGCGTTTAATATTTACACTATATTATATGGAAGCATAAATCAAGGCTAGATTAATTCTGCAAAATTGTTGCGATGACATAACCACCTAAAAAACAAACGCATGCGGCCCATCGTTACCGACCTTGCCGCGTTATTGCCGTTTATTTAAAGAAACCCTTAAGTGATCAACTGTGCACCATTTTCATAAGGAACCGAGAGCCAAAGTAAACAGAATGATTCCAGACAAGACGGCAAGACCTCTCGCACTTTTTGGTTGGCAGACTTCGCTGTTTTCATTGCATATTTAAGTGCTTCTGTGCTCGTTAATTGAAAAATATTGATTTTTCAGAAACCAAAATCAAAGCAAATTGACAAGCATGTTATGTCACATGCTTGTGTCTGTAGTAAATCCACCTGGCCCGTTTTCTGAAGTTGAATGTTGTCTTTCTTGGAACAAAATGTGACCATTATGGTAGCTGGAGTGACACTCGTTCCACGTCTGGGGTTTGGAGGTCAAATTCTGTTCTGGGGGGGTGGGTATCTTTCTGTGTAGTATATTTTATACCAGGCAAGTCATCTAAGCAATGTGATAGCACACAAATTCACAGCATAAAATGCATTTAAAATACACCTGTCATAGCATTACCTGCAGTACCGAAAAGTGCTATTTATCCGTCGAGTACTAATGATAATTGGTAAATGCTATACTCAACTGAATGAATATGCATGACACAAAATATGCAATTAACCCGAGCCAGGCATTCCATATTAATGGTAGATTTTAATAAGTCAAAGAGTTACATGAAATGCGCATCCAGTTACAAAAGGGAAACACTTTTGTTGGAAACGGTAGCTTGAAATTGATTTCCGTGCTTTGATGAGCGGAGTTGCAGCCGTGCACAAAGAACTGAGAAAAAATGTGGCTGAATTTAATAATTTAGTCTGAAACTAGCAGTACATCACTGTACAAGGTCCAGTAACACTTTCTGCAAATATTCTCCATATAATACGTCATAAATGTTAAAACCTACTGTATAATAAAAACATGAACTGTACAGTACAAAATAAAACACGTGACTGCAATATCCAAAAACGTCCGTTTTCTGTTTCTTTTCAACTATTCTTTTAAAACAGAAAACCCAAAACATGGACACAGGTTCAAGGACAAGGGAGGAGACGGTAAACAAACTGGGGAACTTTCACGTTGGGGTCAAACAGGAGAGGCGACCACAAGGGACATGATTACTAGTTTTAGCACTGGAGTTTCCTGGCATCCAGGTTGCTATAGATGAACACAATTGGAACACACCAATTTATACACATCAAGGGAATAGGGGCAGGTGGAGCTAATCAATATGAGTAACGCTGCTGTCCACCTGTGTACCTCCAGCAGACAGTGGTCACACTCACCTTCTCCTATTTATTAAGAATATTAAAGGACATACATTCAATTTGTTAAGTAATTAGCTCGATGTTTTTCTAGAACAGCGTGGAGCATTAGGTAAGGGTGACATCGGCTGCATTATGCCACTGTGTACTTTTAAATTGTTCCCCCAGCTTTCTGATGGCCCATAATAAGGTCGCTCAAAGTAGCTTCTCCCTTCCTGTCTCTGACCAAGATTACAGAATTAACACTATGGGCCCGTCCAATCACAGCAGAGCTTCTTGGCCATTAAACGTCAGATAGACCAACCAGGTTTTATTTAGTATCGTGCACAGCTATCACAGTGAGCTTTATTTACCAAAGGGGACAGAAAAGGGCAAAACATATCAAATATTGCCTGATTGCGGCTGAGAATTAGGACACGATGAAATGTCCTGCCGTCAACGCGAATGTTCGATCAGACACATAAAACGCAGTGACATATACATACATATACACACGTCGCCATATATTATGTGTGTATATAATGTTCCTCTTATCCGGTCACAATGATTCTGGGAATTCTACAGAGCACACGCACACACAAACCATGGAAATACCTCCCCCCCCCCCCCCCCCCCCCCCCCCCCCCCCCGTTGGGCCCCCCCCCCCCCTAAATATAAAAAAAAAAAAAAAACAAAACAACA
>JAODKE010000055.1:7417634-7433940 GCA_026779605.1 Mormyrus hasselquistii
TTTTACCGCTAGCCCCCAGCGCAAACATCATGTTTGCCCGTTCATCGCCGCTGTGCTTTTGTAATATCGTCAGCGGACTCGATGATGTGGCTTGATCTGCACTTGGCAGTTCAATGTGACCAGCAGTAGACTGGGCTGAGTGTGACGATGCTGGCCATGTCACAGAGTTGTTCTGCACATCCCAAGAGGAATGCATCACTGATACAGGCGCACGGTGAGCCCCTGTAGTCGCTGAATGGCCTGAAACTCCCTGCCACATGCACCACAAGTCCCAAAATAAAAGCTGAAGCATAAAGTGGAGCATAGACTATATTAGCCAAAGGCTAAAACTGAAATAGTTCATGAAAAAAAAGGCCTACTGAGTAGCTGAAAAACAAAATGTCTAAACAAAAAGACACTGTCGTGATTCTGAGTGTACAACTTGCGAGATTAGACATGATATATAAAGATTCCTTCACCTTCCAACAGACTGTAACTAATGAGCTGGAAGTCTGCCGATTGATGTTATCCTGCAGCTGCCAAATTGCTTGCCCTCTGTAGCTATGATTTTTTTCTCTTGTTTTCTCAAATAGATCTCCTACTAGAAACCCTATGTAATCGATAAGCAAATGACTTTTCCAAAGTCTGTCGTACAAAATTATCCAGTGCATTGACGGTGGGATGTTTAACACTATTTGTAATATGTTGAAAAGCCTTTTTCCGAAGTATAGTGAAGCTGTAAAGGCTGCCATCTTGGGCACCGGTAGCCATCAGGATCAGCGATCGACGCTGAAAGACTTGGGCTTTGATATCACGGGCCTTTGTGCTGTTTAGATGCTGCCATTCTAAATGGTTCCTTTCGAGTTCCCTACAGAGACTGTCTGATTTCCTCATCAAATTCCAGCGGCAATCACTCACGGGTTGGTACCTGGCCCCGTCCTCCCTCTCTGCATTGCATCGCTTTTGCTGACATCACTTTTCAAACTTTATTACGGCCACTCTGTGGATACTTTTGGCTTCCTTTCATCCTTTTGGTTTCTCTAGATTTACCCCAGATTTCCGTGATCTCTGATGGTCTGCAGTCCATTATCCAAAGAGAAATGGAAACACGGAAGTTCAAAATGGATGTTTTGTGCTTTTCTGTTTGACAGAAATAAAAACATCCGGGTGATGCTTTTTATATGTCGATGAATTTGAAATATGATGATCATATTGTCTTCCACAAAGTCTAGCCAAACCCATTGCCACATTTGCCAATTCCATTAAATTATATGAATGCTAATGTCACAGTTCATATCACAAAATGTCTATAAACAAACCCATAGAAAATCACAATATGTGGACGCTTCTTATATCATATTAGCACATTTAAAAAACATTATAGCAGATTCAGAAAAGGACATACATTTCCCGCCAGGTTATGCTTTACATCGATTCCTAGAGCACTAATCAAGAACCAGGGTCATTGGATCCCAGTTCTGCCCGTGCTGTTGCCGAACATCCCACTCCTCTTATGAACTGCAGGTCCCAATAAGCAGGTCTTCCTTCCGGAACGTTCAAAACGCAGCTTCCCCAGCTATGTGTGTGTCACTCATGCGACTGACTGGCTTCTGCTCTCGCCGTCTGTCAGAAACGCTGAGAAACTTCCTCCTTTCTGATGGAAAATGAGGACCCACCTTTTTCGATTCTGCCTTGGCACAAAAAAAAGTATATGAAGACGTGGCAATTCGCGATATATGCACCTCAACACTCGTACCTCAACTTCCACGACTGCTTACTTCGTGGACACCAGCCCAGGAAGCGCGGGGCACCATGCAGGTGACGTCCCATACGAAATGCTTCAGATTCCAATACCTCAAATATGCAAATATGCTACGTTATTTAACATTAATGCTAGCAACATGTTGACAGAAATAGCATAACTTGTTGTTAGTTGCCGATTTTAGCCATGTTTGGATAAAAGTGGCTGTTAAGTTAATAAAATGCCACATTTATTTTTAAGTCACTCAACAGAAACTGGAAAACACATTGTACGATGTTTAATTACGCCACGATAACTACCGAGATTGGATTTACAATTCAGTGATCAATGGGTCTATCCACAAGTGTGTGGGAATATATTGAGTAGGATATTAACTGAATCCATCAGTCCAATTAAAGAAAACCTTCTTCTTTTCTCTAGGGAAAGTACAATTTAATAACTAAAAAAAAAGTCCAGCAAATAGTAAGAGGGACATAAAAGGCTCTTTTCATCACAAACTACAGAGAAGCAACGCAAATCAGAGAGGGTTGTGTGTAACATTATCGTAAAGCGCCACAATGTTTGTTTTATGTCAGATTAGACATGTCCAAGCTAAGCATTGCTGTGATTGCTGCTCCTTTTATGTGAAAGGAGGAATTACAAAAGTCACTTTGAGAGAGAAGATACCATTCCTACGTTATTAGTCACATTAATTGCAAGAAAAAAAAAATCTATTAAAAACATTGACCCTACTCAATTGCTTATTTTTCATTGAACAGTGATTAGTTTGCTTCTATAGAAACCTTAGAGAAAAGCTTCATTGGCAAGACAGGTCTTGTCTCTTTTGTGTTTTAATATCTGAAAACATTCCCTTGCCTACCATAAGATGATTTTAATTTTTTCTCTCTTTATATGAA
This sequence comes from Mormyrus hasselquistii, assembly GCA_026779605.1. Lineage (NCBI taxonomy): Eukaryota > Metazoa > Chordata > Actinopteri > Osteoglossiformes > Mormyridae > Mormyrus > Mormyrus hasselquistii. The sequence continues at coordinate 7,420,272 of JAODKE010000055.1, forward strand.
GTATTTATATAATAGCAAATGTTTCAGGGTCTGTGCTTAGGTGTATTTACTCGGAAAGAGCAATACCTTTGAAATTATTAGTTTGTTATACCTTCATAATAAAAAGTATAATGAAGTAATAAAGAGGTTTATTCAATCCAGATGAATGTCTTGGGGTGTCAGGGTGGGATGATGGCATAGCGTGTTGAGCTCTCACCTCACTCCCCTGAAGTATTGAGCTTTAATTCGGTCCCTGGTCACAGTTCAGATCCTCCTCCCCTTTTTTCTGCAATTTTTTATACAACAACAATGCTTCTCAGTCTGATCCTCTGGGTCCCTCAGACAGATCACTTTGCTAGGAGGGAGCAAAAATGTGGACTGTCTGACAGGGAGCTGGGAGGGAGCAAAAATGTGGGCTGACTGACAGGGAGCTGGGAGGGAGCAAAAATGTGGGCTGTCTGACAGGGAGCTGGGAGGGAGCAAAAATGTGGGCTGACTGACAGGGAGCCGGGAGGGAGCAAAAATGTGGACTGACTGACAGGGAGCTGGGAGGGAGCAAAAACGTGGGCTGACTGACAGGGAGCTGGGAGGGAGCAAAAATGTGGACTGACTGACAGGGAACTGGGAGGGAGCAAAAATGTGGACTGACTGAGGGAGCTGGGAGGGAGCAAAAATGTGGGCTGACTGACAGCTGGGAGGGAGCAAAAATGTGGGCTGACTGACAGGGAACTGGGAGGGAGAGAAAATATGGACCATCTGTGGGTCCCCGAAGACCAGATTGGAAAACACTGTGCTACAGGATTTCTCCCCACAAGCCAAAGACAAGCTGTTCAGGCAAATCAGGGACTTTGAACTGCACCTAGTGCTGCTGAATGTGTAAAAGTGACCTGTGTTGGAGTGACATGTCATCTATGCTGTGTTCTGCATCATGGGCAACAGTGTCAGATTACAGTGACTCTGACTGGGTGAGTTCTTTTTTTTTTATAAAAAGAGGCGGAAAGAATATTCCATTCATTTTTTAGTAACATCATTATTCACATTTTTTTCCATAAAGGCTGTATTTCTCTAAGACTGATATTATATTTGACATTTCCTATTCAATATTTTAGATCATTATTTCCCAAATGATTGGAACTAATTCAAATGATTGTTAAAGAGCTCCATGTAGAATAATTAATCAATCAAAGATACACATACAATTAGCTATGCCTGGATAAGAAAATATATTGTTCAGTCTTCCAGTATCAGAGAACAGCCCCTATACCTGTCACACTCAGTATTTGGCAGAAAATTATTTTCAAGATATTTGCTGATTGTGCAGAGTGATTATTAACACCAAGGATAAGCTGTTGACAGACAGGAAAAAGACAATGTATACTGAACATTGCGGATTAATGTACATTCCTTCATATATTGTTACGTTCTATATGTTTTGTATACGCACCTATTCTGGGTCAGGGGCCAACATACTGTAACAAGCAGAAATGTGTAAATACGGCATTGTTGTTAACTGAAACTGATTTCACACCTTTAGTCATTTCTGAGTTCCCGTTTGATTAAATTAATTGTGTATAAAGGTGACTCACGCCTGTCGTCTTTCACACATATAAATGAAGCAGGTAAATAACACATTAATAACTTAACTAACTACCGTCACGTTTCTACAATATTGATCTTTAACTGCTTGGCAATCTTGAGCCAGCTGAAGCACTGACCTTGTCTTCTTACACTAATTAATTAAAATTTCACGCAGCACTGACATGTGATAAATTGCTCCGTTGTTTACAGTTATTCCTGTGCTAATCATGCCGCCTGGTCCCTCGTGGCTCCGCTGCCAACGCTGTTATCCAGGCGCTCTATTGTCATATCAGCACTAAAACCATTCAGCGACTAGAACCAAGCTCACTTCATTAAAATCACCCCTCTCCAGTTCCGTAGCATACTTATATATTTTGGCGTGTGATAATGCAGAGTCCCCTTGTGCCCATAGCCTCTCAGATAGACTCCAGAGCTCCCGCAGCCTCGAATGGAACAATCGGTTAAAGAACATGCATGGATGGATGGATGGATGGATGGATAATATACAGGTTTTCAGATCAAGAATAAAAGTCAAAATTTTCGGAAATGCGTGATTTTTGATGCTGAAATATTGCCACACCAATACTTCAACAACAGCGATATCTGCGGATATACTATCTTTTGTATTCCAGAACTCTTACAGCGCAACCTTGAACCAGTTAGCAACGGGCAATGGGATCTTAACAGCTGTTCCAAAAGCCAGCATTTGATCGTGAGAGAAGACTGACAGTCTTGACATTAACCCCAGGAATGGCGTGCCTTCTCATAAAGGGAAGACAATATGGTACCCTGAATACCCTGCGTTATACAGCTAAATCAACGTAGTACAACAACAAAAAGATTTTTTTTTAATTGTTTTTTAAGAGGTAGAAAATATTGTGTCCCTGCAACGTGTCACTGAATGTTACGGCTTTTAGGAGGGATTCTCAAGTTGAACAGTCACACCAATACAAATACAAGCTGTGCCTTTTTTCTGAACGATGCAAACTGTTTTTTCAGATTTTTGCCCTGCTACTGAATTAGGTTGACCAAAATACCCTTTGTGCCTGAAGGTAATCTGTGTGCTCCTTTCTCTCGCCAGGATGGTAGTCCTGTGTAACACTGTACAGGTCACGCAGAGCCGTTCAGCTAGCACTGGGCTAGCGTAGCGGCCCGCTTCGTAACTGCTGCCATCCGGCGAGCCGGCGGGTGCCCGACGGATCACTGGGAAGTGGGATGTGGCGGCCAGCTGGGATATTGTCTTAGACCCATCCTTTCGTGGCAGAACCACGCCAATCACATTCTGCTATGGATGAACTGCCGGCCACGATCGATGGACACAATAGCTCAGAACCTGAACTGTGCACTGTGGAATTCAAAGAGCGCTCGGGGAGAGTGCCTTACCGTGGCGGGGAACCTGAAACGCCACTTAAAATGTGAATATTAAGCAGTAGAAAGCTTACAACTGTAAACGCGCTCAAGCCTGAAGCCCCTATGCAGAAGGCTGTTTTATTATCATTTTTATTCCTTGTGTAAGGAAATGATCAGATAAAATTGCTTTGAGAACGCAGTTGGGGGTCAGCTCAGTGGCTAGACCCGTGTTTTGGCTCACCCCTCCAGGGTGGGGGACCATGAATGTCGTCCCTGCTCTGTGTGTGTGAAGCTCCTGTATTCTCCATGCTTGCTGTGCCCCCCGCCCCCCCCATCACAGTCGGGGTTAACAGCTCATCTGTGTGTTTCGTGATGGACTGGCATCCCACCAGTGGTGGACCCCTACCCAGTGCCCTCTGCTGTCTGGCGTAGACTCCACCTCACCTCTGCATGATGCAGACCAGAATAAGAGGCAAGAAGATGGATGGAACCGTCCATCCATCCATGCATCCATTTTCAGAAACTGCTAACTCTATTCAGGGTCACAGGGGATCTGGAGTGCAAGGCAGGGAATAACACAGGATGGGGCACCAACCCATCACGGGACACACTGTGGAGAACCTGTAGAAAACCCCATGATGATATAGCAAGAACATGCAAACTCCACGAGCCACAGCAGGGACTCCAACCCTGTTCCCAGAGGTGTGAGACAACAGTGCTAAACACTGCACTAAAGTCTCCCCCCACAAAACTACAGATAGCGAACCATTACATTTGTATTTAAAAGCATGTAATATGTGCATTCGATCGATGTGTTTACCTTTTGTTTGTGTTTTTAAAGAGATACCAGCATCCTGTAGATGTTGAGCCCCGGCCTTAATGCTTTTCTGCTCTCATTATCTGCGTGCCTTGTTTCCTTGCCTTGACAGATATGTACAGGTCACTGATTCCGCGTAAGAAATTTAACGGAAGAAAGCAAATGGCAATAGATCAGTATTCATTGGATTTATTCACTCAATCAAAACCACAGCATCTGCTTGATAGTCCTCCTTCTAAAGCCGCAGCATTCGGATACATACTGCAATACATACTTGAAAATGTCAATCGTCTTTTTTTGTTGATGCGAACAAAGAATATCTGTAAGCGCGGCACTCAGACAGACACCGCTCTGATGTTCTGGCCTGGCCTCAGCATAACGCTGTGTAAATAAGCAAAAGCAGGCGGGAGTCAGCAAAGCTTCCCGGAAGACAATGGGCCAAGGATAGCAGAACCAGTGCACTGGTGCTAAACGCCTACCATGTAACGGAGCCGTGTCAAATCAGCATCTAAATACTCCATGCTTATTAAGAGCAGCAAAGGCCTGGCTGTTGGTGTAACGCGTCGGCGCACCATCCCGGGACTCCGGGACCTTCGAGTTTCATTTGCAAGCCGCTGGCCTCTGCAGATTTGAATGTGGTTTCACTGCGTGGTCTGCTGAGATCGCCATGATTTTCCGGCGGCCTGCAGAAAAGAAGAAGAGAAAAAACATTACAGTGGAAAAAGTTATATAATGTGTTACTGTACAAGGTGCTGCTGGAAAGATCACGAAAAGGAGGATGAACCTTTATCGACCTTCACCAGATTTTTCTAACGCAAATATGCCGATCGTGGTAAATTGCAAAGGGGTGATTACAGGTCATCATGGAAAAACATAGGTGACCCTTTACACCTGCTTGTCGACGCACCATTTGTTTGTCAAAAGCTGTTTCCGGCCTCGTCTTGTAGCTTCCGCTAATTTTCCTCTCTGGTTTTATTTGCGTATTTAATTTCCCTAACAGCCAGGATCGTTCTCTGTCACATGGGGGACTGGACCCTTCCTCTATCCGGCGCCACGCAGCGAACCAGCACTCCGGCTTCCTCGTGCGCGCCGATCACGGGGACCCCATGAAGCGGTCACGTCGCTCGCCGCATTCGGCATTTCTGCGTGGCTCCCGGAGCGGCGCAGAGGAAGGCTGGACCGTTCCTCTGGCAGTCTGACCGACGTGGCCTTGCTCGTGTGCCGACCACTCAATCAGTTTGCTTATCCAAGACAGATGCCAGTTCACTAATCATGTGGAGTAGGTGTGGCTACTTCAATCCTTGTAACAAAGCCCTCACCATAAATCATTTAGATTACAACGGCAGGCTGAGTAGCATGGAAATCATCCCTCTTCCACTTTTCATGTGAAGACGGACTCTGTATGAAAGCAACAAACGCAGAAATCGAACCTGAAGGGAAATGCAATGTACAACATATAGCAAACATATAAGATACAACTTGCATATAACATATACAGGAGCATATTTCTATGTTTAGGTACAGAAACATGGACAAATGATGTGCTCACGTCTCTGGTAAGTTTGCAACCCAGGTCCAAATTGGAATTCAGTATGATTTTATTCTAATAGCACAGGTGTTGTATTGCAAACCGATTAGTATCCCATTAAAAATTACTCAAATCCTCGAAGAAGTAGATGCTGATTTCACGTGGATAACCGCCCCACCCTGTTCTATCTCCGGAACATATTTCATATCTATTTATTGAATATTTGCAGTCTCACAGTTCGCTAGGGGGAGCTCTTGCACTCTTTGAATACCCATAACAGAGTTTCCGAACTGTTTATATGATATTTTAGAGAACGCGCATATACATGTATATTCTAGCACAAATATAATTCATGTACATTCGGAATATGTCATAATAAAATATTTTGATTTTAAGACGAGAAATAGTTTAAAACTGTAAGCCCAAAATGCAAGTCCATTCCATTATAATGAATATAAAACGCAGTATTTGTATTATAATATGTTTGTATTGTGATATCCTATTTGCAAGCAGTTGAATATTTTTCTCAGTCCAACATACATATATAGCGACTTATTTGTGTTTATAAATTAAATTGACTTCTATTAGGTGAATAGCCGCCGCACTTTATATTCTTCTAAGACAATGAGATTCTCACAGTTCCATGTTGACTAACGGTTCATTTTGGAAAACGGTGGTGTGTGAGCCGTCCATTTACTGCAAAAAGCTGCTCTTTCAAATTCGTTTTAACCTCGGTCCGCTATAACCTCTCACCTCCACTCCGGCTCAAGAAAGGGACCTGAACATGTCAAATTTCATCGATCTGAACGATTTTAATGTAAATAATGTGTCAAAAACATATATATGTGTCCAAAAATGCTTTGACTGTTCATCACTTGCGAAAGGCAAGTCGTGCTTATATTGACCGCTAGAGGGCATCTGTACCATATGATTGCAGAGGATGCTACAACACTACAGTATATTATGATAACGGTTATTTCCTAAGTATTGCAGAAAAAACAAACGTGAAGTGAAATTAAATGCAAAGGTTTATTTTAAAATAGGCATATTCTATAAAAATATTTAGGTTACTACTGACTATAGATTTTTTTTCCACAGGAAATAATTTCAAAAACAAATTTTGCCTGTGTGAGCAGAGGGTTTTATCAAGTTGAAGTTTTACATATCTGAATTCAGTAGCGTTAGTAAAATACCATGCATGTACGTCTATTTTTTTCCTAAGCGAATAATGCAACCAATACTATTAGGGTACCGGTTTGTGACTGTGTTAGGGAGCTGTAACTATACCCCGCTGTCCAAAATGTGCCTATTTAATCTCCCGGAACTTCCTCTTCAACTACGCTGCCCACGCCTTACAAATAACAGGGACGCATTTATTCTATAATCATCTTTACATGTTTTGGACCGTGCAAATCTCAGCTGCGCGTGGGATGCTCCTCTAATGCAGGCAGTCGGTACGTTGGGGGGGGGAGGGGGGATTTACTCATCGCCACTAAACAGACATGATGAAATAATGTTAGCAATCTTAAAACTTAAACAGGTGGCATCTGCCCATTTCTCAATAGGCAGATGTTTCACTGAGGCACACTTTGACTATCTCATATATTATATATGTCATACAATATACGGCGTATAATTCGATTTGCTTAATTAATGCCTTGATGCGCGTTACTTTATCCTGCCGTTGGCTCATCTTTCGCTTTTCTTTGCCCTGCTGAAGTTTTCCAACTAACTGTTTCATCAGACGTATAAATCAATTAATTTTACTCCGCGGAAAAAGGGAACCGAACCTGGTTCTTTTTAAGACCCGTGACTGGACCCGAGTTGGCGTTTTAATCCACCAATCGCATGCCACCTCTGTGGGTGTCCGTGATTCTTATTGGCTGGTAGGAGGGGCGCCGGATTAAAAAAAAAAAGAAAAGGAAAGTCGGGGACGGGGTGTTCGGAGGTCTGCGGCTGGGACAGGGAGTCTGCGCCGGGAGAAAGTACCGTTAAGCCTGTTTGCCTGCATCATTCCATGTTACAATGAGTCTGATCCGTCACCTTGCGTGAGTTGCGGACATATACTAAATACACCTGCCTGCATCTCTTTCTTTGCGTGAATCTGTTTTTATTTTTATTTTTATTTTTAAGGGATAAGTGTGGTCCCTTCTTTATTACGATCGCTTTGATACCAAAGCTCCCAGAACTCAGTACACCAAAATAACTGCTGACGATCCCAATGGCTGGTATCGATATCCAGAAAACGGGATGGTTTTCGGCTGACAAGACCAAAAGATGGAGCGCGTTTGATTCGGGAAATCGTGCTCTTTTGGGGGTTTATACAGACTGAGGTGATGGGAAATTCATAATCAAGTTAGAAGGAAGAAACTACAAGTGCACTTCTGTGTTTTTTGTTTTTTTGGAAATGATTGTGTTATTGATATTTTTCTTTATCGTGGATGGAGTGGCTTCCCAGCTTCACTATTCTGTTCCCGAGGAGCAAGATCATGGGACGTTTGTGGGGAATATCGCGGAGGATTTGGGCTTGGACATAACAAAACTTTCATCCCGCAAATTCCAGATCGTGCCCAGCTCCAGGACTCCGTACCTGGAAGTGAATTTGGAAAACGGTGCGCTCTTTGTAAATGAGAAGATCGACCGGGAGCAGATCTGCAAGCAAAGTGCCACCTGCCTGCTGCACTTGGAGGTGTTTTTGGAAAACCCGCTGGAGCTTTTCCGTGTGGAGATCGAGGTAATGGATATCAATGACAATCCGCCCAGCTTTCCCGAAACAGACATTACGGTTGAGATCACGGAAAGTGCCACCCCTGGGACGCGCTTTCCCGTGGAGAGCGCCTTCGATCCGGACGTGGGCACCAACTCCCTCCGCTCCTACGACCTGACCACCAACAATTATTTCTACCTAGACGTGCAGACACAAGGGGACGGCAACAAATTCGCTGAGCTCGTACTGGAGAAGCCGCTGGATCGGGAGCAGCAGGCGGTGCACAGGTACGTGCTGACAGCGGTGGACGGTGGTCTCCCTCAGAGAACCGGGACCGCGCTGCTGCTGGTCAAAGTCCTCGACTCCAACGATAACGTGCCGGCCTTTGACCAGTCCGTGTATTCGGTCAGCATGCCCGAAAATGCACCGGTGGGCACGCTGGTGATCCAGTTAAACGCTACGGACCTGGATGAAGGGACGAACGGGGAGGTGGTATATTCTTTCAGTAGTCGTAATTCAGCCAGGGTGAGGGAACTCTTTAATATAGACCCTCGGACTGGAAGAATCGAGGTGATCGGGGAGGTCGATTACGAGGAGAGCAATACGCATCAGATCTACGTGCAGGGGAAGGACCTGGGACCCAACGCCGTGCCCTCCCATTGCAAAGTGCTGGTCAAGCTGATAGACGTGAATGATAACGCCCCGGAGATCAGCTTCAGCACCGTGACCGAGTCGGTGAGCGAGCAGGCAGCCCCGGGCACCGTGATCGCGCTGCTCAGTGTCACCGACCGGGACTCGGCGGAGAATGGCCAGGTGCACTGCGAGATCCTCGGCGAGGTCCCGTTCAAGCTCAAGTCCTCCTTCAAGAACTATTACACCATAGTCACGGATGGAGCCCTGGACCGGGAAAACGCCGACTCCTACACCATCACCATCGTGGCCAAGGATAAGGGGGTCCCGTCTCTTGCCACCAGCAAGTCCATTAAAGTGCAGGTGTCAGATGAGAACGATAACGCCCCGAGGTTCCTGCAGCCTATTTACGACGTGTATGTCACGGAAAACAACGTGCCGGGGGCTTACATTTATGCTGTGAGCGCCGTAGACCCTGACATCGGACAAAATGCATATATATCATACTCCATATTGGAGTGCGACATCCAGGGTATGTCCGTCTTCACGTACGTGTCCATCAATTCGGAAAACGGCTACCTTTATGCTCTGAGGTCTTTTGATTACGAGCAGTTAAAGGACTTCAGCTTTATGGTACAGGCGCAGGACTCCGGCACCCCGGAGCTGACGTCCAACGCCACCGTCAATGTTATAATAGTGGACCAGAATGATAACGCCCCGTCCGTTATTGCCCCGGTGGGGAAAAACGGCACGGCTAGAGAGCATCTGCCCCGGTCCGCAGAGCCGGGTTTCCTGGTGACCCGAATCGTGGCCATGGATGCGGACGACGGCGAAAACGCACGCCTGTCCTACAGCATCCTGAAAGGGAACGAGCTGGGGATGTTCCGCATGGATTGGAGGACCGGAGAACTAAGGACCGCCAGGAGGGTATCCGGTAAAAGAGACCCGAACCACCCTTACAACTTGTTGATCGAAGTGAGGGACCACGGGCAGCCGCCCCTCTCATCCACAGCCAGCGTTATTGTAACCTTAGTCGACAGTATAGTGGAGGGTCACAGCGGGGAACGTGGTTCCTCCAAAGCCAAGGAAAACTCCCTTGATTTGACCCTGATCCTTATAATCGCGCTGGGATCAGTGTCTTTTATCTTCCTGCTGGCCATGATCGTGCTGGCCATCAGGTGTCAGAAGGACAAGAAGATGAACCTCCACACGTGTCTGAACAGCGACTGCTGCCTGTGCTGCAGGACCTGCTGTAGCAGGCAGGCGAGGGGCAGAAAGAAAAAGCTTAGCAAATCAGATATAATGCTGGTGCAGAGCACTAATGTCACCAGCACCGCGCAGGTCCCGGTCGAAGAATCGGGGAGCTTCAACTCCCACCATCAAAACCAGAACTATTGCTACCAGGTATGTCTTACACCGGAATCTGCCAAAACTGATCTTATGTTCTTAAAGCCCCGTAGTCCCGCTAGGAGCGCAGACACTGAACACAATCCCTGTGGAGCCGTAGTCTCAGGTTACACAGACCAGCAGCCCGACATCTTATCTAACGGCAGCATTTTATCCAACGAGGTAAGAATACTTAAATATATCGCTCCCTACCTGTATGCACTAAAGACATTGCAACGCTGCATTAAATTCTAATTACTCTTTTGGCATCTCTTTATACATATAAAATAGCAGTACACTGTCTTTAATGTATTTTTTCTCTTAAAATTCTGTGTAAAATGTGTGTGTGTGTGTGTGTGTGTGTGTGTGTGTAAGAATGGTGTAATATAAATTTGACATTTTATCTTTCCCTTACCGGTGGTCATTTAAATGCCATGTATGTGTGGGTGGGAAAAAATGCTAAAGGAGAAAAAAGAAAGTGTAAAAGGGTTCGATTAAATTGTATGTGCAGGATATTGGCCAGTGAAGATGTGAATTAAGCATGCCTGGCACGGCCCGGCAGAGTAACATTAGAACAAAGATTCGTCTATAACTGAAGCCTTTGGCTGAATTATCGCAGGACCCGATGATGTTACCCCTATACCAAGTCTGAGACCGAGAGACTGATGCTAAAATTCACTTTTTATATTTTATGCATGACAATTAAGTTTGCATGTGAGTTTCCATATTGCCTCGTTTTTATGCAGTTGCATTCTGAGTTTTGTGATCAGCCTTATCGATTGTGTTTGTTCTAGACTAAACAGAGGGCTGAACTCAGTTACCTTGTCGACAGACCTCGGCGTGTAAACAGGTAAGGGGTGTCGGTGGCAGCTTCTGGCCGGCGATCGCGCATTAATTAGGGCGCAAGCAGACGCCGCACTTTACCAGAATAGCCACACTCACCATGCCAGTGGATCCGTGCCAAGTGCAACACCTTTAGCGACCATCTGATGGCGGAATAATGTTTGGTGAGGAAAAGTGTCCTCTCCCCCACTTTGCAGCTCTGCTTTCCAGGAAGCAGATATTGTAAGCTCAAAGGACAGTGGACACGGCGATAGTGAGCAGGGCGACAGTGATCACGACGCCACCAACCGAGCACATTCGTCCGGTAGGTAACGTTTAATCACAGTCACCGGCCGCAGGTATTTAAGACCTCCAGCGCCGGTTTTATATTGTGATTATGATATATATATATATTTTTTTAAAACCTCCTGCTGTAATTAATTTTGGATGGCAGTGCTTTATTGCCGGAGAAATCTCAGGAAGGGGCTTTAGTCTCGCTTTGGCCGGAGTGTGGTGCTGATGGGACAGATTCAGGCGACACACTGGCTACACAAACACCCCGGCGAGATGGTTAAGGGCTCAACTCGCATAAACGCTGTCTGCATTTCACACATTTAGACGGTGGCATTGCCTTTGAAGACAACTGTAAAATTTTAGGATGTCTCTATAGCAATATTTTAAATTATAATTATATTACACCATTGATTTCGCAGTGATTTAGGTTTAGTTTTCTGCATATGTTTTTAAATTGTTTAAATATTATTATTTGCGAATGTAAAATGAACTATTAAAATATTATGTTATTAATTTAAATAAATATGAATGTTTTTTTCTCTTTAATGTGTTGCAAATACATGACGTGGGGTTACAGAACCTTTATCTGCTTTATTCTTCCTTGCATAAATATCAAGTCATTATTTTAGACGTAATTTTAAAATGATTATTAATCCAGTCATACATCTATCAATCCACCCTCCAACTGTCTTTAGAAAATAATGAAGAGAAAAGAATGAAATTGCTAATTATTCAATGTGGTATTAATGTTATATGTGCAAAAGGTATTTTTATATGTTAGATTAATATGCAGGAAATGTATATCAGCAAAAATGCTTGTTGTATGCCTGTTTTTGATGGGGTTATGTTGGAGATTTAACATAATCAATACAAAATCATTGCACAGTTGTTCAAAAATGTCATACATTCTGAGCCCTCTCTCTTTTTTTCTCAATTTACACACCCATAATAAGTAACATCCTCCATTCTGCTTCTTCTTATTAGTTGTTAATCAAATCACCAACTTCTTCCCAAGTAACCGAAGCAGTATCATACGATTCGCGCGATGATTCCGCTCCTGTCGTTTTAAATTCTCTGTACGTCACCATGACCCTGTTTAACATTCACCGAGCCTCCTGGTAATAGACAGAACTGAGATGGAAATTGCACCTTTTATGAAAAATGAAAAATCCACCGTTTATACATAGCAGGTTTAATGATTTGGCTGGATCCTGTGCCAGGATACCATCCCAATCTCTCTCAACAACCAATGTGACCTTTAATCATTTATACAGCTATTTGTGTGTTATTCCTTCTTAAATATGCCTGATCATGTGTGTCTCCCTCAAATCCAGGAGGCCAATGCGGGATGATTTAAGGAATGCAAACGCCCAGCAGGGCCCATAGTCTGTCTGCGCTTCACGTTAACACCCTGTTACAGCTCAGTGATCAGTAATTCATTTTCAGACCTTTGCATACCAATTATGAAATGAAGGCTATTATCAAGGCCCAGGTTTGTAATACTCGGATTCGGTTTTGAATTCAAAAACAAATATGCCGTTTTCACGATTTATTTTATTTTTTTGACTCTCCGTTCTCTTGAACCATTAAGTCCAGCGCTGTACCTGTTGATATGATTGCTGAGATGAGAACCGAACCATTTACCAAAATGAACAAAAAAAAGTAAATTGTAGTATTTGAGTTTCTATAAGATTCTCTTAAGGTTTTTAATTGACTTCCATCATGAACCGCTTTCGATGCGCAAAAGCAGCTGTTAATGCGCAGTTAGCGTCTATACAAAGACGAATCGATCCGGTTCATTTCCATTATGACACGTTTCGAATAAACTGTTATACGATCGTGTCGTTTGCTATACTTACATTCGCCGAGCAGGATCACAAACTGTTTGGGGGTATCCTGGATGGAAATGGTGCCGAAAGCTTTTGCTTGATTATACCTTATATTATTGGACTCTTGGAAGTTAAATAACACGGGTAAAGTTAATAGCTTTGTACTTCGTTATTCTGAAGTCGGGTGCATGTTATTTTCTCTTGCACGAACTTAAACGGTTCCTGATACTCTGGTTTAAAAACCCTTTTGCTTGTTCAGCCCAAGTCTTCATTCGGCTTGATTTTGCTTCGTTGTTTCTTTGTGGTTGTCCTCTGACTAGGCTACTGACCTTTAAACAGGTTCATTCTCATGAAGTTTTTATTTCCTGTTTCTCTCTGTAATAATGGTTTGATTAATTTTACATTTCCTACCTTGCTTTTAAACCTGGAATGTATTATTCAGGAGTTTTAATCAGCCGGGCATCAAATAGAACACATTTAAGTGCCGTTAGATGTGAAGCCGCCGTCAGTGGTCTACAGATACAGAGACCTCACCCGCCGATAATTAACGCTCGTCACCGCGCTGCTGTTCACGTGACTGTGTAACCGAGCGGTCTGGATCTCAGATGATTTAACAAGAGGTGTCGCCGTGTTCTGTGGAGGTTGGGCAGATTTGTGCATATGCTGTTATTTCTGAGTCTGCCGGGGAGTGCACAGAAACAGCTGATTTTTGAAAACTTGATAGCCTACGTTAAATAAATTATATATAT
>JAODKE010000055.1:7443678-7467513 GCA_026779605.1 Mormyrus hasselquistii
GATGGATGGATGGATGGATAGATAGATAGATAGATAGATAGATAGATAGATAGATAGATAGATAGATAGATAGATAGTTTTCGTGTAATATAACGGTAAGCATGAAAATGCTATGATGCCCCCAGAAAAATGCAGTGTGACTCCTTCCCTTCACGTACACTGACAATCCGGGAGGTATTAGCATCACAGGGGGCATAAATTACACGGAAGGCTGGAATGACGTCGCTGCCAGTCGGTGACTTTGTTGTCTCTTTTAATTGTCTTGGCCGGAGAGAGGGACTCCTGTGCAGGCAGCTCTCCTCTCCTCCCCCGATTGGTTCCATCTGCCGCTAGCTCGGGGCTGGTGAAGAACGCCCCCGATAAATCGATGGGTATCCCACGTCGTACGTCATCTCCTTCTAATTGCGTGGCGCGCCACAGTTTTTGCCGCGGGGCCGCCAGCCAGGAGGTCGCCTTTGACATGACAGGCAAAGAGCAGAGGGTGACTGGCGCAGTGCATCAAATCGACGAGGGGGACAGAGAGAAGATGCCTCTGTGAGTTTCTGCATTTCTGCGGGCATAAACATAACAGTTTATTCAGCAGTAGATGATCCGGTCGTTTATTTTCTGAATGCATTGGAAACATGTCAGCATGAAATCATTACCCTTTATGAGTTTGGGACATTATCTTACTGTGTCTGGACACCAAAGTCCAAAAAACTTCATGTTACGTGACCAAATGCAGCATCCAGCTTGCAAAATTACAAATTTAATGTAATTAAATTAGTGCTTTGAAACTATATTCAGGGATTTAATATATTTTAAAAAAATGCTTTTCATTACATTGATTTCAGGTATGGGATATTATTATTGTTACACAAATGCCTAAAGACAAAGTACAACAAAATGTATTTAATATCAATATAACGGTGATATATTGGGGACAGGATTTACCGACAACTTTGTGACAGCAGATCCACTCCTTGCAGTGCATGTCAATCAGCTATTTGGGCTGTTTGTGCACCTCTTCTATCATAAGTGAATGGCACTTGAGTGCTAATTAACTAGCAATTAATTTGATACCAATGTTAAGACAGATAAGGGAAGTAAACATCATTAGCTGTTAAGGAAGCTTGCATTTATAACTTTGTTTTATAGTTTGTAATTTTAATACAGCTGCAGCATTAACAAGCAGGAACTGCGCATAGTTTCATGACAATCACTCTTCTTCACTGAGGAAGAGGATAGTACCTTCCCCAGCCCTTAGTCTGTGTCTGCTAGATGGAAAAAAAAACAGAAAAAGAGGCTACAGTGTACTGCCAATTGCTCATGGAAGTTTTACTTACACAGAAGTGTTCTGTGGGCAGAGGGAACAAAATAGAGTTCAAAGAGATAACCTATCACATTGTAGAGGAGGTGGGTCCAAGCAACTAAAGGAGGTGGGACCAAGATATCTGATTGGTTGGTTCCACCTCCTCTACAATATGATTGGTTATCTCCCTGAACCAATCATTTTTCCTGCTGCCCTCAGAACATTTTTGTGTGAGTAAAAGTCCCATGAACCATGATTTACGAAAACGCAGTCCAATGTTTAATGCAATGGACCCTTGCATGTTGCATGCAATGTAGAAATATGAACCTTTAAAAATTGGAATACACAATAAACTTCATTCATTATTTAATAGCTTGTGGTTGAGCTATACACACATTTGCATGAATAACATATGCTATGACTTTGGGTGGGACACCTAGTATCCAGAAGAAATCTATGAGAACAGAAGGAGAAAATGTTTGGTTTTCTGCATAGAGATAAAGTTAAACCAGAGCCTTAAAAGATGACCGTTTGAATATAACTGGAGATCAGAGGATTACTGCTTTATTGCATGTCATTCTATGCTTTTGAACTGCCAAACTGCATCACTTCCTGCAATTGCGACACTGAGTCTGCTAAAGGTTCTTGAAATTGGGCATGTCAGATTCTGCTATAAGATACTCTCAGTGGAAAGGCGTGTGCGTTGGCTCAACATCCATAACTCGTTTTGTGTTATTCTTTGTGCAAAGTAGCTATGGTTTCATTTTCTAGAGTTTGTTTTGTGCCCTGGTGTCCACTATTAAACGACACCAAGCCATATCAAGGCGTGCCATGGAAGTCTGAGTTTCTATTATAATTTCTTGTCGATCGTAATATTTACTGCCTGATTCAACGCAATAGCTATCAGACGAGCCATAATTCACCTGCTGAAATGTTTGTGTCATCAGAAACTTTGTGGGGAGCCATACCTAAGGAATGCTATGAATGAATCTATAAAAATGTTCTGCGTAAAGTATTAAATTTAGTACAGCCATTAAGGCTTCAGCAAATAGTGTAATTAACAGTTAATAGTGAAATAACAGTATAATTATAATTTAGTAACCCAAAAAATGAGAAGTGTGAATCTACCTTTGTATTTCAGCCACGCCGCACATTCCTTTCTCCTCGTTCTCTCCGTTGTGTGGCTTAAGCCACACCTGTTACAGCCCTCGTGTGGATCACCCCAGGTGCCTCTTGTGTGCTCCCTTGTTAGTGACATATATAGTGCCCCCTTATCTTGAGCTCCCCAGTCCAGTCATTTTTGTTGCTGCCTGCTTTTCCCCCTGTTTGCCCTACCTCTGTCCTTTTCTACCCCCTCATAGTCCATTTAGTTTTGTTTTGCTTGGTATTTGTCTAAATAAAGCCACTTTTGGTTTCCCCTACTCCAGGGGTGGCCAATCTTATCCGCAAAGGGCCGGTGTGTTTGCGGGTTTTCACTGCAACTCCCTAAATAGATTACTAATTAGAGGACTGATTGACTGAAGAGTCCTCACACCTGGGTTTGAACAGCTGACCTAAAGGTTATCCCAAAAACCTGCAAACACACCGGCCCTTTGCGTAAAAGATTGGCCACCCCTCCCCTACTCCCACCTTTGTTCCTGTCCATCCCTAGATGTGACAATTTCATACATGTGTCTATAATAAAATTATAAAAATGTTTGTCTAAATCTAGGAACTAGGCAGTTTAAGCTACTTTTATTTCAGCAATTAATATCTTGTTAACAGTTCTTAAGAATGTTTTGTACTTGGCTGTGATATTTGTTAAGGCTACAGCAGCTAATCTTTTTAAGTAGCTCCATCCTGTGAAGCCAACGTTTTTTAACACTCAACATCTTGCGGTCCACGTTCTGGTGTGGATGCCTCGCAGCAATGGAAAAAACCATATATCTATATACCCAGCCAGTTTTGTTCTGGTCTGGCCTGGTTCAGCCTTATTCCTGCTTGGCCCGACAGTACAAAACCGGCACTGGATTTAATCACATCCGCTATGGAGAGACAGGCTTCTCACAAACACTGAGCTCAGACAGAGGCGATGCGGACACGGTAGTGGGGAATGACAGACCACCCCGATAAAAGCCGTTCTGTCTGCTATTGAAACATTGTGTGGAGACGTGAGGTGCTGATTGGGGAGGGTGGAAAGGAAGGAAGAAGGGTTAAGGTGAATACAGCGTAATAGGACATGATATTTACAGCTCAAATAATCAGCTATAAATGCAATCCGTGACAGATGGATTCTGTGGATAACCTTCCATGGTCTTGGATTCAGAATTGATGATTCATGACTGGGGGGGGGGGGGGGGGTCTGGAATCTGATAAGGTCTGACCTCTTTTGCCTGCCCTGTCTATATGTCAAGCGGGGGGGCCCATTAACACTATTCATGGCAGCAATAATAATTGCCCATCCAACTTGCAGCTGCATATCCAACGCAGTGGGGGCTGGAGATTATTTCAGAGGGCAAAAAGCAGGGCTACGCAGGGTTGCAGGCCTTTGCAAGACAGACATGCAAACAGTCAGGCACTATGGGCTAATTTAGTGACAGCAGTTATCATATTTGCATGTCTTTGTATGGCCAGAGGAAGTGCAAAGCGCTCGCACACACACACACACGCACACACACAACCTTAACCCCTACCCAGCCCTAACCATAACCATAAGTAACCCCAAACAAAATACAAGACTTTGAACATTTTTAGTTTTTTGATTGCTGTTGCAGATTTTTAGAGTTCAGGTGTATATTATACACACACACACACACACACACACACACACACATACACAGGACAGAGGCAAACAGCAGGAACGCCTACAGCATCTCATCTATTGATATTCTGATATGTGCATATGAAAGTAACCAGTAAAATATGGGTAGGAGCATAAATTTATTAGGATGGTAGCTGTACCTGTTGCAGTATTAAAATTAAAATGCAAATACAATTAAAATTCCCATTAAAAATATTATTGTGATAGGTACAGGTGGGTTTTTATGTTTTGAACATTTACCAGCCACTGAATTCAGTGCTGAGCCTTTCTGTTTGACTTTCCTCTCTCTGGTGGGTTAAAGGGGACTAAGCAGTGTTATTTTTATTTATTTATTTTTTTTATTATAATTTTTTTTTGCATACAGCTATCCATCCTTGATGCTCTGTGATCCGAAACGTAGCCTGGAACACCTAAGCTTCACTTCCGCGTTCAAAACCATGAGTGATTTCAAAGCATAAAACAAAAAAACACACGCAGTCAAGTTTATATCTCTGGAGGGATGTTGCGAAAAAGCCAGACGTTTCAAAGCGTAGCTCTATACACATAGCTAGTATCTGAGCAAATAGCTGGCAGATAGACACCACACACATATTAAAATTATTATTATTTTTTCCCAGAGTAATACATTTTAGAGACAAAAAAAAAGTTCATGTGATATATTCTTCCTTATCTGAAAAACAATGAGCAAAGCTACAACAGAATTTTAATTACATCAGATTTATTGCTTACCCTAAGTACAACCTAAGAGTCTGGAACACAGATGGTCTTCTGGATTTGATGGATTTATTTTATTGCAATATCCATTATTTGCTGGTAAAAATACACTAACAGATTCTAGAAGGTGGAAACACAATTTGCTAGCTATCACATCGGAATGCAAAAACATCTCATTCAGCCTCTCCCATAAAAGTTTATTCCAACAACACAGACTATTTGCATTAAAAAGAATAATAAAAATGTAACGTGCATGGATAGTTGTTAATAAAGAGAATTGGTGACATTTTCACAGTGAAGCTATTTTAGGAACCAGTCATGCACCGGATGGTGATTCAGTTTGGTGATGGGAAATCTCAAAAGTGTCGCCGATTTCCGTTATTCGGTTAAATTTTCTTATTGTGGGAAATGATGAACATCAATAATAATAAATAACATCGGCAGAGGAAACCTCATTTTAAAGGATATATAACAAAAAATCCTATTAGTATGTGTGATGCGCTGCACATTTGCCGCAGATGTTGGTACATTTGCGCAGTGAATGCAAAGAAAGTCATTTGAGTGTGGTAGGGGTACAGCTAGAAATTGTAGTCCCCCCCCCCCCCCCAATAAAATGTCTCCACTTTCAATCTGGACAAATATGGTATATAGAATTTACTGAGGGGTTTTAAGGATTTCAAGTAAAAAATTCAGCTTTAGTCATGTTTCATGGTACGGTACAACACGACTCAATATTCTGTCAGCTGTCGTTACTGATTTAATGGAAATAGAAGCTCAATTATTCTTAAGAACAAGAAATAACCAACAAGCAAGAACAGACTTCATTGATCTTGTCTGACCACATGGTGATATTGATTGTTTTCCCATTCTATAGTTTTCCCTGCACATGAATGATTGTATTGTTACTCAAAGACAGTTTCCATATGGACTGAAGTGGACATGAATTTTAATAAAAACAGAAGAATAAATAAAATTGGTAATCATTTTTTATTAATCAGTCCTGCTGGAAAGCCTAAATATTTTTCTTAGAGAAACAATAGTTCACACACCAATCAAAAATAGCTAAATTTATCGTCCATTAATGAATGAATATTTTAAAGCATCATCTATCTTTCTGAGCCATTTATCCAGTTCAGAGCAGCAGTTAGATTTAAGCAGTGTACAGTTTGGACAGAACCCCAATGCAGGGTATTTACAGATGCTAGTCCACCTGTGTTACATGTGTTTAGTTCATGGGAGAAAACCCACATAAAGAGAGAGAGAATGTGAAATCACAGAGAGCTGGGCTAGGAATCACATCTCACATCTCAGGAGCTGCGAGTCCAGAGTGCCACCCCACTGAGCTGGGTCCTTCAAAGCGTCATGAAATACATAATTCCTAACCAAGGCTGCGGGCTACGGGGACTGATGCGAGTACTAAAGAATTAAAAATGAGGGAGTTTAACCTACTGTCAAAAAATAAGAAACTTCTGAAATTCACTTTCGCAAATGGAAGTCGATTTTCTAAGTGGGTGTGAAATCTCAAGCCAGTAAACCTGTGAGCGCTTATGCTCTCTGCCACTCTGTAAATTCAGATTTGTAAATAAAACACGAGTTTTATAGTTGTAGCTTTATAGAAGATACAAACGCCCTTCAGCTGTTTGCCAAAAAAAAAGAAAGAAAAAGAAAATCAGTGCAGTGGGGAAAGCCACATTTTAGCATTGCTAACCGTCTACTCTGCTTAAAGAGGATGGTTTATCTTTCAGTTCCCTGTGGATGCAGCAACACTGGTTGCTTTTATCCTAGCTTTCAATGAAGGTCAATATACTCTGTGCATTGTCCTGGATTTGTTGTCAAGAGCTTACGGTCATCAGTGCCTGCTATTCAATGTAACGCTGCTTGTCTCCCTTTTTGCGAGTCTTCTGAGCACTTTGAAGATCTGTAGAGTGTACTTTTGGCTTTTAGTGAGGATGTTGTACTGGACCAAAGTTATTTTACGCTCAACGGGCTTGTCCCTTAGGCCCATATCCTTCAAGTCAATCACTGGAACTCTATGCAGACTCAAAGACCTAATGACATTCCTCTGATGGGGCTCACCAGAGTGCAAAGGGGATACAGACAAATGGCAAGATCACAGCACAGGCATTAACTACAAGCGCATCTAGTTCTGATGGCATCTGAAATCCCATACATTGGAGTACGCCAATCTGAGATTCCATAAATAAGCTGTCACGACATGCAGGACGAATATCTTGAAGGTCTGTGTTTGGTAAAAAACAAAAAGGCTTTTATTGAACGTAGCCCAACAGGGACTGGAAATTACAATGAAAGCGAGAGATCAAAATGAAAGGGCTAGAATGGGAATGGACATGGGCTGACAGGAGAGGCGACGTTAATGACCGGACTAGAGAGGACAAGACACACGGCTACTTAAATATAGTACATAGACTAATGAGGGGCAACAAGCCTGAGGTGTGGCCCATCAGAGACAGGGGGGCTCAGGCTGACATAGCAGGGAGAATGCAGTAGTATTTCCCCCGAAGCGAGCCCTCCAGGCATGAAGAATTCACAGAGGAGGGGACCAAACAGCGGGGCGGTCACACTGAGCGCGGAACAGGAAGCACACTGGACATGGCAGGATAGACAGGGAACATGAGACAGATTCCACAGAAGGTTAGAGGGACAGAACCATCAGACAGGACAGGACAAACAGCATGAGTCAGACCATGGATCAAGAGCACAAAACCACACAGATAAAACAAAGCAGATACAGGACATGACTAGGTACCAGAGACAAACACTAGACATCAACGGGGACCTGAGACATCTCAGTGCAAACCAGGGTCTAGGTTGCTGGCCTGAATAGTGTGTCTGTCCCTGTCTCCGCTTCCTGAGGACGGAGACTCAACCAGCCCCTCTTCTGGGTTGGTGTGAACAATGGGCTGAGTTGGGGGTCCACGGAGTGGGACTTAGGACAAGGTTGAGGTGCACTGATCCAATATTAGGGATCGATTTAGGTACCGATCCATACCTACTAGATGAATTGGGTATTGGCTATATATGACCCATCCAAGTTCAGGTACTTGCTTATTTAGTTTTTGGCAGTCTGTAAAAAGTCGTTAAGTGTTAAGTCGACGCGTATAATGAATCACACGACAGCTCTTTCCTGTTTTAGATGTGTGTTTCAGGCATTCAAGCTAACTCACGCTACCACTCAGTGGGTGTGGGCGCAGTGACTTCCGCCTGCTATGACGTCAAGCACATACCCATTACAGTACAAGGAGCGTAAGAAAATCAGATAAGGGTGACAAACTGGAAGTATTGTATGCTTTTAACAACAATTAGTAGCACAGAAATCAGCCATTTTTGTAAAAACAATGTTTTGACAGGTGGCACTAGCGTTTAATGGAAAATCCCAGTAAACAAAGTGCACACGATTGTGTGAGACAATGTGAATAATATGAAAAAAGCAGTGGATGATTTGTGAGTTGCTAGCTTGGGCCGTTTTGCGCAATTGGTGATACATGAGGGGCTGCTATCGCTGTGAAGTGTAAGTGACGCTGTTGCCAGAGTTTTAAACATTCGGTACTTGTGTGTACTCTCCAGGAAGATATTCAAATTGATCTGCAAATCCCTCAAAAATGCTTAAAACAAAATGCACAAATGAGGTGGAACAGAACATTATGTATATTTCTAATACCCTAATTAAAGATTTTTTTGGCATACATTTTTTTCATTTGTATTTACTAGTTTAATCCAGTAGAAATGTTGTATCAGAATATGTATCGGTATTGGAAATTATGTATCACAATTCGATTGGGACTGGAAAAATGTGGATTGGACCATCCCTAGGGCAAGGGTCAGAGGGCCCTCTGGCTGGGCATCGTCAGGGTTGGTTCAGCCCGGTCTGGAAGCAGCCAGGGAGTTGGGTGTCAGCTTGACAGGGGCCGGTGGAGAAGGTCAGGGGGGCTGTGAGGTGGGTTCTGGCAGGGCATCAGGAACCAACAGAACATCGAGAAAGGGCTGGAGCCGCCAGGACACCTGGAGATGAGCAGCATATGTCAAGAACACCAGGAAGCGAGCTGGGCACAGCCGGGACACCTGGAGGGGAGCAAGACAAAGCTGGGGCACCTGGGTCTGGTTCAGCTGGCAAAGCTGCTGTGGGGTCAGGTGCAGGCAAGGTGGCCTCTCTCGGATCGGGAGCCGGGGGTGCCGGGAACCTGGAGTATGTCCCACAGGGATGGGGCAAGGAGAAATTGGGCTCTGAAGACACGGCAGAGGTGGAGACAGGTTTGGGTGGTGTGGCAGAGGCGAAGATGGGCTCTGGCGGCGCGGCAGAGGCGAAGATAGCCCCTGCTGGGCAGTGCTTTGGAGTCTACCTCTCTCGAACCTGGCACCACAGGTGTGGTGAGGACCTCTTCTGATCAGGACTGTTAGAGTACCGGGTCAAGCTGGGCAATAGCCATGGGCACTGCTAGCTTCCTCCGCTTCTTCCTTCTGCGACTGAAAATGGCAGGAGGGGCTATGGCAAACTGCGAAACTAGATGCTTTAGAAGGAGGGTGGTTCTTGAAATCGTTGTTCTTCCTCTGTTATCCATGGTTACCTGCAAGGAAACACGTCCAGTCATCATTGCTTTGCACAAAAAGGGCTTCACAGGCAAGGATATTGTTGCTAGTAAGATTGCACATAAATCAATCATTTATCGGATCATCAAGAACTCATCAAGGAGGGGTTTAATTGTTGCAAAAACGGCTTCAGGGTGCAAGTCCAGCAAGCACCAAGACCTTCTCATAAAGCTGCGGGATCGGGGCACCGCCAGTGCAAAGCTCGCTCAGAAATAGCAGCAGGTGTTAGTGCATCTGCAAACATATTGAAGGACTTTTGAAGGATGGGCTGGTGTAAAGAAGGGTAGCAAAGAAGCCACTTCTCTCCAAGAAAAACATCAGGGACAGACTGATATTCTACAAAAGGTTCAGGGATTGGACTGCTGAGGACTGGGGTAATGTCATTTTCTCTGATGAATCCCCATTCCAATTGTTTTGGGCATCCGGGAAAAAGATTGTCCGGAGAAGAAAAGGTGAACGCTACCATCAGTCCTGGGTCATTCCAACAGTAAAGGAGCCTGAGACCATTCAAGTGTGGGGTTGCTTCTCTGCCGAGGGAGTGGACTTACCCATAATTTTGCCTAAGAACACAGCCATGAATAAAGAATGGTACCAAAACATCCTCCGAGAACAACATTCCCCAACCAATCAAGAAGAGTTTGGTGATAAACGACGCCTTTTCCAGCATGATGGAGCACCGTGCAATAACGCAGAAGTGATAACTAAGTGGCTCGGGGAACAAAACATCAACATTTTGGGTCCATGGCCAGGAAACTCCCCAGACATTAATCCCATTGAGATCTTGTGGTCAAACCTCAAGAGGCGAGTGGACAAACACAAACCCACAAATTCTGACAAACTCCAAGCGTTGATTATGCAAGAATGGGCTGCCATCAGTCAGGATTTGGCCCAGAAGTTGATTGACAGCAGCCAGGTTAAATTGCAGAGGTCTTGAAAAAGAAGGGCGAACATTGCAAATATTAACTCTTTGCATAAACTTAATGTCATTGTCAATGAAAGCCTTTGACACTTATGAAATGCTTGTAATTAGACTTCAGTAACCATAGAAACATCTGACAGAAAGATCTACAAACACTGAAGCAGCAAACTGTGAAACCCAATACTTGTTCTCAAAACTTTTGTCCACGACTATAGAACAGGGCCAGACACAGACTGACAAGCGGACTAGCGATGAACTGAATACAAAAAGGTACTTAAATATATAGACTGATGTGGGGCAACAAGCCTGAGGTGTGGTCCATCAGAGCTAAATGAAGGAGGAGACAGGGAGGGACAGGCAGATTTGGTGAGCAGTAGGTGATACAATCATTTTACACCTTTCTAAGACAGAAAAGATTCCATATCTTTTCTTATTTTTGTAAAGTAATATTTGATTTTGTAACGATTGACCTTTAAGGTACGGCATCCAAAACATGAAAAAAGTAGAATTCTGTTTTATGTAACTTGTGAAAAAAGCCAATAGCGCTATTTAATATGTTAACTAAAAATAATTTTCAAAACGAACTGTGACTCTGTGAGAGTGCAAGCTTCCATGATCATAAGTTAATCAATGAAAATTCCGTTACCGGCAGTCATTGTTTTCTCTGTTAAATTAATTGTATTTGTTTAGAAATAGTATAAATTGCAGACTACCTCAGAAAATATCTCTGCAAAACAGAAGCTACATTTTAGTGTTTAGCATTGTTTACTTTCTGTATTAATGTATATAGTTAGAGATGTAGCTCCTGGCTATTGAGACTCATATTAATGTAAACTAATTTGTCACTGTTTACAAAATACTACTCTAGCATAATAGAAAACTACATTACACAATGGACCACTTATTTTCATTTTTAAGATATTGTAATAAAATACTGTCTTCAGTTTCGTCTTCTTGGTAGCACTGGTGAATTACATCGGCATGGGTACATTATTTCTTAATAATTTCCCTTTTAATCACAAGCCAAACAAAAACTAGAGCTAAGCATCCATTTGTTCCATTCTGTTTTATCGGCTCTACTGTATATATTACTAACTCAACAAAACAGAAACAATGATCCAATATACAAACGAAGGATGTGAGTGCTTTGTAAAACCATGTAAACTGTTAAAACATTCAACACTGTACCATCCATGCACCCATACATAGCTTCATATCCTGAACAAAGTGTACTTATGGTGATGCATAGGCTGAAGAACGTGTAGGGTGAATAAGTAAATAATAACAGCAAGTTATAGATCCTGTGGCCTAGTTCTTGCTACAAATTTGTTTGTGATAATGAATAGAACTGGCACTCCCTTTAGGGTGAATCCCTGCCTCGCACCCCTGCCTCATGTCCCATTTCGCCTGGGATAGAGTCCAACCCACAACCTTTTCCAGGATAAGTGGTTGGAAGATCAATGGAGGAGTAGATAAATCAGCATTAACAACAAAAATGACGTTCCCGTTGAGGAAGTAGGGATGGGTATCACAGCATAAGTTAAAATAGCAATCAAAAAGGGGAAAAAAATGGTGACTGGAATTATAAAATCATTTCACGTCATGTTGAGCTATTAGTTAGGTTCTCCCCAAATGAGCTTGATAGGCCGAATGGTCTCCTCTCGTTTGTAAATTTCTTACGTTCTTATGTTGTATCTTTTTGCTTGGCACAAGTGATCAAAAGATGTTAATGTAAGGGTTTGCTTTGTATTAACGTGCCTTTGATAAGCCTCTGCTCTGGCTAGCTGTGAGCCTCAAGTTCTGTAGATGTTATCAGCTTGCAGTTACATATTGCGTTTTCTACACAACCTTCACTGCACAAATTCAGCTGAGGAACTATTCGTTTAAATCGCACGAAATTTAGCTGCATTTGATTTCGCCGCATGGGTCCTTTCTCATTGTCTCTTTCTGTACGGCTTATTGTCCGTAACAGTCGAGCCTTGATTGTAGGCTAGATTTTCGTTACGTTCTGCGCTAAAGCTCTGAACAGGGAGGGAAAATTGGAATCACCTGGGCAGGAATGAAAGGGAAACCGAGATGCCAAGCGGGAGGTCGATTGGGGTTTTGTTGGGGGAAAAGAGACGGAGTTTGCGGGAGTGCCGGACTGAATTGAAGAGCTCTACCTTGCATCATATTGATAACATGAATGTTTAGTCTCGAGCTCTCGGAAGAAACCATTTGATTGAAGCACCAGTAAATCAAATGGCAGAGACATAACTGTACGCCCTACAGTGAGTTCTTTCCACTTTTCTGGGGCTACTTTTGCAGCAGGGGATGCCTTTAAAAGCCCCTTCCTGTTAGCTGACAGGAGCAGATCATTGCCATGGGCCATTTATACATGTAGATTAGTGGATGGAAAGATACGATATCACTCTTAGATCCAAAATCCCTTTTCATAAAGCTACCTTCTGATCATGTTCCTTCCTCTGACTCAGTTCACCGAATCACTCCTAAAATCCCCATTCAGTTCTCCTGTCCCAGTTTCATGTTGATCTGGGGAGGGGGAGGCAGCTTAGAGTAAATTCTGCCTTGTTATAATTTTGTGTAATTGTCATTTATCGAAAGGGGGGTACTTTTAAATATTCTCTCAAAAGGCCCACCGTCCTGCCCTGGGAAGATCTCGCAAGGTGATTTAACGAAGTGTCTCTATCTCGCTAATTTCAAAGTAGCTGTTACACTCCTTGCCCCCGGCCCACCCATCCCCCCGTCAAAGCAAATGAAGGATGCAGTAGCTGTGAAACCGCAGTGACGAGTGACATCAAAGCCATGAGCGGGCCTCGTGACGCATTTTACAAACCGTCGGATTTCATACTCAGTAAAAAAGAAACACAGCGCTGAATGCAAACAAAAACAGCTCATTGAAGGAACGTAGTTCATTCCTCAAATTCGACCACATACCCTCACCGAAGAATATGACTGCTGAGCATGAGCTGTTTCAAAAACTAATGACCACATGAAAAGTTCGCTCTCTGTCCATGGTGCAGTAATTGATTTTTCACTTGAAGCTGGTTTAATGGGGGTTGCCTTGACATTTACCAAGGCCAGGTATAAAAGCAGAAAATTAGTCAGAAATAAAAATGAACAGATACCGAAGGCCGAATTTATTTGTTAAACTTCGATGCCTTTTGCATCACCTTGTGATCCAGCCTTGTATATGTATTATGTGAGAGTTATTCAGTAGTTTGTCAGAGTTACAGTATGAGCTCATGACTTGGCCAAGTAATGTTTACAACCAGTCCATTTCTGCTGGGGTACTTTAAAACTGACCGGTTATCTCTAACTTACCAGCAAGTTTTGCTTTGTGATACAGGCCCCAGAAACACAATGTGACATGGGCATATTTTCCAGATGTTGCACCGAGTTCAACATTCCTTTTACATTTTTAACACCATTAATCTCCTGTTATTATTGACCCATAAGGGAGAAGCTTCTGGTATTCAAAGGAAAACAGCCAAATGAGGCACTTGGGTGGGTGGATGGATGGATAGATGGATACCAGCTCGCTAATGAGGCACTTGGGTGGGTGGATGGATGGATACCAGCTCGCTAATGAAGCACTTGGGTGGGTGGATGGATGGATAGATGGATACCAGCTCGCTAATGAAGCACTTGGGTGGGTGGATGGATGGATAGATGGATACCAGCTCTGTATACTTTCTACAAATTAAAAACTTTGATTTCTTCGCCTAGAGAGGAATTTTTTTTAATGTGTGCTTTTATTTCGTTCACTTTTTTCCATTAATAAACATCTAAGCAAACGGTTGGATGGATGATCAGAGTGTTATTTCATAATGTTGTAAACACAGTTTTATAAATAAATGGCAGTAAAAGGAAACTAAGGAATGGCTGTCAACAGTACTAGAAAACACTTTGTTTATTAACACTTGTTTATTATTAATTTCCATGTTTTTTTTCTTGTTATTAAGAGAATTTCAGGAGTGTCACTATAACACTATACTTGGTTCTGATAACGCTGTTGAAAAACACGTCATATAATCAATAGATTCAATAAGAGACTTCAGACTGAGTCAAATTCAGGTTCTTTAAAATTAGAGCAGGGGAAATTATCGGAGAAACATTCACAGTAACGGCTGTCATCCTGTGAGGCCGTTATCCTTTAAGGCTAACGTTAAAGTTAAAGGCCGAAAGTAGTGTTTCTCAATTGTTTTTAGCGTTGCTACCCCGAGGCCAAAGCTCTTCAGTGTTTATAGGAAACATCACTGCCACCGTTTATTCCTCATTAAACCTTCCCACTGTAACACGCTCTGTCGGGTAAGAGGAACGGCGTCTCATTAAGAAAGCAAAGCCTGCACAAGGACGGGGAGAGAGCACAAACAGATTAAGCGCAGTAAGATGGCGCTTTTGTTTTAATTATGATATTCAATAAAGGAATTAAGTTCATGGCAAAGCTTGAGGAGTGTTCAGTATCAGACCATGTGGGAGGAAAATACTTGCATTCCTCTAACTATTGTTTTATGCTCAAGGCTCTCTGTTTTCTGACAATTCGTGTAACGACATGGATACCCAACAAAGAGTGTGATCACCATGTGAGACTGCAGGCTGTTTACGACGTTTTCACACTCCGCTGCTGAGAATCATAGCTTCCAAAATCAGCCCTGGAATGGCTTACCACTCAGAGTGGCCTCCTCGAGCTATCTAACACAATTCCTATCACACTTTTCTTTGAGCACCATACATGGAGGCATCACAGAAATGGAGCCAGGCTGGAGAGGCCCAGAATACCGGGGTATTCCATGAAATCATTCCAGGTAACTGACAAGCCATTACATGCACAGAAAGCAATTTCCTCTTTTCAGTCAAGTTTGTAATTGCGCTGCATGTTCTGAGATCTGTGACAGACAATGAAATAACAGTTTGTCCCAATATCAGTTGGAATGCTCTTTCTTTTCCATGGCTGGAATGGTTATATACTCAACCAGCATAAATCACTGACACGTCAGTGGGAGCTCAGCTTAATGGGTGCATACAGTAGGAAGCATTTGTCGTAACTACAGAAAACTTTATATAATCAATCTGCAGCTGGAACAAGGTACCAAGTATTGCAAAGAATACAATTTCAACTTTGCCTTCGTTTTGCATGTCCATCATTTTTAGCCATTATATGTTATTCATTTGTTTACTAATATTTAGGTAATGCTTTACATATTCTGCATCTTCATAATGCCTTTATAATGCATTCATAGGGCATTCAATGCATCTTCATAATAGATTCATAGGACATTCAGTGCAACTTCATAATGTACCTCCCCTCCCCATAATTTACACACATGATTTATAGAAAATTCACGAGCAGCATACCTCAACACCCTAAAACATCTTAACCGCCGTAGTACACATTAATAACAAATATTATATGATTATATAACGTTTGTTTTTAATGTATATGATATTTGTAATCCCTCCCCCCCGGCAATGCATAAGCAGTTGCTTCCGGTTATCGTTTAATTTCAATTTAAACTTTGAGTGCGTCTCATGCAGAGTCTGCTGAAGCTTATGCCCTGTGCTGCCGGGAAGCGGCTCCATGATCCTCCCTTGGCCCTGACCAAGTTAAGCTGTTAGAGGATGGGTGACTGATAGACATATCAATGCCATATTGACATTTGTGGATCATTTAGGAAATATGTATGCAAGGAAATCGAAAGGCGATGCAGCAAGGAAAACGACTCTTCGCACTCGACACAAGCTGTACACATAAAACAAGGGGAACCAATTACATTCTTGAATTAGTATTTTCTTTTAAACGGTGGCATGAATTACCTGTTTCTCTCCACCTGGGTGCCATTGTGTCCCGTAGAGTCGTTTTAACCGTGTTACATTTAGAAGCAACGCAAATGTCACAAGTCTGTCGCAAAGTGCTTCCAGGGGACCGAATTGTGCTGCTGCTTCTTGAGTTAATTTGGCATTTTATTAGGCTGCTCTTTTTTTTTGTTGTTGTTACGAGTCTGTAGTCTACAACTTTACA
Source organism: Mormyrus hasselquistii (assembly GCA_026779605.1). Lineage (NCBI taxonomy): Eukaryota > Metazoa > Chordata > Actinopteri > Osteoglossiformes > Mormyridae > Mormyrus > Mormyrus hasselquistii. The sequence continues at coordinate 7,460,030 of JAODKE010000055.1, forward strand.
TGTGATTTATTATCTGCTCTCTGAGGAAAAGGGGGAACTCATCCGCGTCATACGGCAGTGGCGGTGCACTGACATTCATATCAGCCTCATAAATACCAGTTAATATGGTGTTTAGCGCCAAAAGGCATTTATTGCAGCATTTTAGTGTTTCGTAAGCCCTCGGTGCCTTTCCATGCCACAAATGTAATAACGCTCCATACAGAGTGAGCCAGCGTTTCAGTTTAATTGGAGTCGTTAGCGGCTCTGTGTCGCTCGTGTGTTTCTGACAGCAGCCTGTGTTACACCATCGATCTCCCGCTTTACCTCGCGCCGCATGCAGTGCTGAGGTCACGCGGTGGCCGCGGCCCCGTGTCTCAGCCATCTGGATGAATGCAGCGAGCTGCCAGTGAGTTTACACTCACTCAGTGTAACGTAGCTGCCGCTCTCGGAAAATGAATCACACGACATTTGCTTTCAAAGTTCCCGTTTTATGAGCCTTTAATTTTACGTAGCGCTTTAATATGGAACTGGGAATTTTGGAAGGCGACGGAGTAAACTGTCTAAACTAGTAGGATACAGCATGCAGATCGCATATAAATATATAATGAGACGTTATTAGGAGGAACAAGTGATTTTGCACTTTTCCGTGATAAGTAGCTTATTGCTTATAAAAACTGCAATATCGCTTGTTTAAATAACGTGCAATTTGTTCGTTGGCATTCAGAGTAGAAGACGCTGGTCGTTTCAATAAACTTCCAATGGTTAATTTCGCTTTAAAACATATGGACGCCCCTTTCAGTCATACTAAAACCGGCATCTGCGAAATCATGATGCGCTCTCATAATTGCTCCCCAGAAAAGGCACAGGCTCTATGATGACTGAGACTAATAGTCCGTCTTCTCAGGCTAAACTGAGACGGCTGAGTGGTATTTATTGTCGCGTCATCGAAGAAGAAGTGAAGAAGGTGAGAAAGACGCAGGATTCACATTTTTCTTAACAGCCTTGTTTCTTCCCAGTGGAAATTTCACTTGAAACCAGTAAACAATGTCAAATTGGTTTCAGATTGGGTTTTTGACAGCTGGATCAGTCCAAATTACTGGCTAGCAGTTCCACAAGTACAGCTACCAATACCTTACTACTTTTTCTAATCCAAATCGATAGAGTAGTCTATCTATCCAAAGAGTTACTATGAGATGCCTCCAATCTCTCATTTCAGCATTGGTTGTGACAGCTTTTGTCCAGCAAAACTGATTTCTCAACTACCTGGCGTATAAAAGAGTTGGGTAACAGGGATTCTATGTTTTCAAAATCTGAATAGACCACTGGTTTCAAACGCAAGGGAGGCAATAATGTCATCTACTCTTTTCACAGTAAGGACAACAAAGCAGTCCTGAGACAACCCAGACGATTTATTTTTCTTATTTATTAATATGTATTTTCTGTCGGTTCTCTTCATAGGTTCAGACAGAAAACTACTCCCTGGAATGGCTTTTCGGGTTCGACGACAGCACTAGAAGTTATAATGTGTTAGTTAACACTGCCCTACTTTCGTTAGTCACTAATCAAAATTAGTAGCTAACACACTGACTAAGCTAGCAAGGTCTTTGTTGTCACTGCATGCTGAGGGGTGGGCCGGCTCGTGCCAATTCTGGGTGGGACTATTTTCTCGATCTCTGACAGAAAACCACACATGAAGCAAAACAAATTCATTCAAGACGGGCTCATGGGATATTCGTTGACAGGATATTAAGGTGCTGCTGAACAGAGAAGAGCAATAAGTTGATATACTGATACTATTGTGCTTCTTGCCTCATTTTATTGATCTGCGGCGAGCGGCTGTGAATTTTGCGGAGGATGAAGCGTGCGGGACGAGAGCCATTTCTCGAAATAGGTCCTGGAAGCTTATTGCTTTCTCCAGGTGAGGGGGACGAGGTGTCCCACAGTGATGAAGTCTGAGCAATGAATCAGACGTAGTTTGGTTCTATGGCGTTAGCAGCATTATCGTCAGCGACAGTGAGTGATGGATAGTTGCTGTATTGTGAGTGATACGCTTTAATTGTAACGCGGGAAGTGAGGCTGGTCGGAGTGATTCATCGCGCTGCCAGGTCATTTCACATTCTCCGCCTTTACCTAGTCCATAAACATTAGCAGAAGGGGCGGAGGTCAAACCAGAGGGATCAGTTATTCCTCTAGCAGTGCCCGCCAGGATCCCCCCTGAGAAAAGGACGGGTGGGGACAGTGCTGGATCTCTTGCCGAGCAAAGGGATGCCTGATCTGCTAACTCACCTTGGTGCCGCGGCCCCCTGCAGTGAGATGAAGCTTAAAATAGGCGTAGGGACACGCCTAGTTGTTTCTGAGATACTAGCTTTTGAGAATGTAATGCCGTGGACACTGGACGGCTAGAATTTAAAACCATGTTAGATTTCTGGAGCATCTCGCTCTGGGAAAGACAAGCATACTTATTTTAGAATAATTTCTACATGTTCCTTATTACAATGTAATCTATAACACATCAATTATTTATTGAAATGAATGATATCCCAAAGCGGTTGATAGAAATGATTAATGTCAAGATATAATACTGAGTGGCGTTTGAGAAATGTGAACATAGATCACACACGCAGGACTAATTTGTCAAAAGGTGATGATTAGACATTCATTATCATTCTTTTTTATGCAAACCAAAATACCGGATTAAAAAAAATAAAAAGTGTTCTGGGGTAGAGCATTGAATACAATGAATTAGGTGCTATTTCAGCCATAGTACAAATTCTATTTACAGCCGCTTGTGAATTATTGAGTTATAAAATGAAAACAGCAGATATTAAGCAGAAAAAAATGTATATAAAAGGGATCCTCATTATTGAACTGAAGTTGGTCGTTTGCATTCATTTGTATTTCGGCATTATATATAAAACTGTTAAGCATATAGTCTTTTTTCTCAGATAAATGAAAATGGATTAACTAATTTGATTTCAGACCGCTGTAGAATGTTTTCCCTGTCTTGTTCTTGTGGTCAGCATCTGGTTTTAAATATTCATAAGCTCATGTTACATAACCGTAGTAGCCCTCTGAAGAGCAAGCGTGTATTTGTTTAACTATGCATGAAGACGCTTTTTCGAAACAGAATACGGTTAACAATGAACAATAAAGAAATGCATGATCACAAAGATTTCAAAGCCATATTCTTTTGCAATCTGCAAGGATATTTCTCAGAGCCCAGTGCATATTTTAGCGTTAACAAACAATGAGAATGTACAACAAGCCTTTCAGTTTAATGAATGTCGCGATGAATAATTTCCACAGTATAAAAATTCTACATGTAGTTCTTTAACCAGGAGTATGGCTGCCAATAATTACTGAATCTGATGTTTATCATTACCAATGTAAAGATTGTGTATTTTGAAAAATGATTAATTTATTTTACAATTCATCCCCCAAATAAAAAGAAAATATGCTCCATTCAATTCATCTTGAAATAAAGCTATTTACAAAGTCAAACAACACTTTCCTTGCATTCCATGACTGTATTATTAGCATACAGCTAATGTGTTGCGATATTACCTGTGCTGTAAGTTTTCAGTTTTTTTTTTTTACTGATCATAGAGATTTCAGTTAATAGGAAAATCTGGAATATAAAAAAAGCTATGTGTTTGTCAACTTCATCACCAACTGCCTAGCTAGCCAGTTGAATGTTTACATAGCTAAATAACCGTGAAATGATGTTACTCTCAGATGTTTTAATTGAGTTATGACTGAGTTTATGTCAATAAATGGAATGCTTTCGTCCCTACCGATAACAGCAAAATCAAGGTTGATTTATATCCAAAATAATTAGATACAGCTATGGCACAATAAATTTGTCTTCTAGAAATGCACTATATATATTTAAGATATATATAAGACTAAGTATGCCAAGCTCATATAAAATATAGTTCTAATGCCACAGACAGTTTAAATCACACATGCCCTAATGCCAATGCAAGGGGATAACTGTTGATGCAGAAAGATATTACTTGTTACCACAAAATATCCATCCATCCATATTCTTTGTGGAAGGTCTGGATCTAGAAATATGAACACAAGGCTGCGAACAACCCAGGATGAGATGCCAACACATCAGAGGGCACACAGAGCTATGCACAAGTTTGGTAATACCAATTCTTAGCACGTATCTCATCTATTTATTTATTTATTTATTTTTTATTGGGGGGGAGGGGGGTTGGACCCAGAGAAAACACCACAATGACACAAGAAGATCATGCAAACCTCACACACACACCGAGCCAAGGCGAAGATTCACATCCTGGTCCCAGAGGTGTATGGCAGCAGTGCTAGCCACAACATCTAGTTTAGTGGCTTTAAAATTTCTTTGTATGAGTTGTCAGTGTCTGAGTGAAGAGCTTTAGGGTTACAACTGATCCGCCTTTTGGTTTCCGCCGATATCTCCGGGGCCAGAGACTTGCTCAAAGATGGCCATTCAAGTTTGCAACATTGCAAAGTCATGACGTATGCAGAAGTTAGGACGTCCTGATATTGCCGAGGTCCACGTGTCCATGGGACGGGCTTGCATCTCCCTTCTTTAACCAATCACAGCATTCATCGTATGACATCACAACATTGGTATGTGGTTTTTGTCATTTTCAAACTCAAGGCTTCCAGTCATTATTCCAGGTGGTCTGTGTGTCAGCGGGCAAAGCCTCTGTACTAGTGACTGGAAGGTTGCCGGTTCAAGCCTTGTCATTATTATTTTTCTTATCATCTTCATCATCATCATGAAATCAAGACACGGTCTTCCATGGCTCCCTTTGCTGGTAGGCACTTTCCCCTGTTTTGTATCTGTGACATGTCCCTTAAGAAAAGGCATTCACAATAAAACAGTGACTTCAGGAATTGGCGCACCTTGCCCTTTAACATCAGACACAGGTGTTAATGATGTTCGTGCAATGAAGACTGTGATTGGTTGCAGAAGTGTAAAACACAAGCCCCTCCCTTGTTGACCCAGGGACACGTCCAGCTCTGCAAAACCAGGACGTGCCTGAAGTTGGATTCTTGCCAAAGAGGGGCCCTAGTTCCTTAATTAATATCACCCCCCCCCCCTCCATGTAAACACACACATACACGCACACGCCAACCCCAAAAAAAAAAAAAAATCACATCACTTTGCTGAAACTTTTCCATACAACACATCCTGTCAATACACCAGATGACATGTGAACAATATTATCGTTTCATATATGCACTGCACAGTCGTGATATGGGTGTATATAATTTAATGTAAAAGTGGGACCGGAAGCGGTGTGACGGCTGATTGGATAAGACCGTGGCCCTTGCATCTCGAGGGATGTGGGTTTGATTTTCCCCCTGCCAGTATGTATGTGGTGCCTCTGGCTTTCTCCGGAATTCGTTTTCTGCTACAGTTCAAAGACAAATAGCACCTTTAATCTGTACCTCGTGTGCCAGTGCCCTACACTGGACTACAGTCTGTCCTGAGCTTATCTCAAGTTTCTGCCATAGGCCAAAGCATTGTATTACATAAACTTTTATGCAAATTATTTTGCAAATACAAAATTGTAATTACAGTATTAAACCTTATAGTATTAAACCTTAAAAATAATTTTAGGGATTATATATATATATATGAAACACTGTAAACAGCTAAGCTGATAAAAACAAAGTTAGACGAAAACCTGACTTAAATCCCATCCCGAAAATAGCAGAAAGCTCTCTATCATGCTTGACTCAAATCAACCTAATGCTTAATATCCTCACCTGAATCAATTTAAATATGATGCACAGTTTAATCACCAGCAGCTCACAAGGGATGCCGATAATTAAATAACAAATTTCCACCGGCATTCATGCACCCACGCGTTACGCAAACCACGCAAAATCAAAATAGGAGCGCAAGAATTGAATAGGCACAATTATCACTCTTTAAACTGAAATGTTCTTTCCATTGTTCCGATATGGTAAGCAAAAGAGAAGAGCTTAAAGGGTAGGTGGGTCCTTGACAGAAATAGAACAGAGCTCGCTCGGCTGATCATCTAGCTAAGGTTTGTAGTCCATCAGCCCTGCGAACGTGGTACCTAAGGCTGCGCGAATCGCCGCGTTCCTCCCAGACAATCACGTAACAGTGATGTGTAAGAAATATCCATTGGAAAGTGAAATGCAACAGCCCCCACGTTCACTTTCGCTACGGTCGCTGGTCTGAATGCTGCCAAGCAGCAGGTGTGCCGTGTCCCCAGGAAGGACCACATTAGCTGACAGCCGTCCAACGCAAACTCCAACGCAATATCTATCTTTATTCCTACCACTGATGCTAGGAGGATAAAAATTGTTTGTCAAACATATCTACATATTCAAGTATAATTCAAAAATAATGGACAAGTGGGATGGATGGATGGATGGATGGATGGATGGATGGATGGATGGATGGATGGATTATAGCAAAGGTGCAGGTTTGGTTTCAATATTCGTAGGAACCAAATCAGCCCCTAGCACACTACCTCCTTAAACACACTTCCACAATATTGCACAAAAGTAACTTCCAACAATGATAAATTTGACATTATAAAGATGTGATCTCTTTTAAACAAACATCTAACCTAAAGCCAGTAACGGTGCACTTCATTACGTGCTAGACGGGGAATGCTCGGAAGACCGCGGCCACTGCTCTCTGATAGCCAGTGTCGGAGAATGACTATGAAAGAATCCAGGAAAAATAATTGAATCCGTCACTTTCCACTGCGGTGTCAATTATTAATTAGTCTAAGGGCGGGAAAAGAATAGAAGCGTGTTTGTATGTAAATGCATTGGCAAGAGTTTGGAAAGGACATGATGCTCTGGTTATGCTGGAAGATAACAAAGACAATTTGAAATAGTTTGGAAGTGAACTTTCTGGAGGAAAGTGCTCATTTAATTAGGAATTTAATTAAGAATGAAGTCCCATACGGACTAAAGCGTCTTTATGATGGACAATGATAGACAGGCAAGCTAGTTGGCAGCTTTAAATGTCGTAACATGAGCTAATGTTAAGCGTCCTGCTGTTGGACGTTTTCGGAAATTTATAGTGAAGGGAAATTAATTTACGGAATGATTAACTACCCTTCAAGTCTGTTTACACACTGAGTATAAATTTACAGTAACTGATGATGATGATGATGATGGTGATGATGATCATGAGAAATTTTTTTCATGAGGAAGAAAAAGGTGGTTATAAATGCCTGTTATATGCATGGTAAATTTGACAGATATTCTATCCATGCATCTTCCTGCCATTAATTCCATTGCCTTGGGGAGTCTGGAGCCTTTCCTGGGAATTCCACAGTACCTGGCAGGACGGGAAACCGGCCAACTGCAGGGCACACATACACATGCGGCAATCGCAGATCACTGCAGGGCACACATACACATGCGGCAATCGCGGATCACTGCAGGGCACACATACACATGCGGCAATCGCGGATCACTGCAGGGCACACATACACATGCGGCAATCGCGG
>JAODKE010000055.1:7467613-7484114 GCA_026779605.1 Mormyrus hasselquistii
CGGATCACTGCAGGGCACACATACACATGCGCCAATCGCGGATCACTGCAGGGCACACATACACATGCGGCAATCGCAGATCACTGCAGGGCACACATACACATGCGCCAATCGCAGATCACTGCAGGGCACACATACACATGCGGCAATCGCAGATCACTGCAGGGCACACATACACATGCGGCAATCGCAGATCACTGCAGGGCACACATACACATGCTCCAATCGCGGATCACTGCAGGGCACACATACACATGCGGCAATCGCAGATCACTGCAGGGCACACATACACATGCGGCAATCGCAGATTACGGAGCATTTAGCAATGATGACTGGCTTTGCCACATATTTCTGGTAGGAGGCTGGACTGTTTGGAAGCAAAACAGTATGAACTTATAACCTCCGCAAGGAGAGCAGGGACCGGACCCAAGCCCCCAATCCTGGATGTGTGCTGTCCACTGAACCAGCAAACATGCAAAAGATTATTAATTACAACTATACTCATGTAGCAAGCTCCGGTAATGCTGATTGAAGTACAATGCCACTTGGTACAGTGCTCTTTTTCTGTGTTTGCACTATGTCCGCTACTGTAAACAATGTATGCTGCTATTTCATTGCTCAAGCACCTCATACTAATTTTCTTGCATATATTATGTATTCTTGATTACCTTAATCGGTCACTATTTATTTCTTAATTTTAATTGTATTGCCGCCTCTTTCTTTTACTTTTGCACTATTGCACACTCAAGCAGCCTTAGGTAATGCATTTCACTGCACAGCATGTATGTCACAAATACTGTAAAGGAGCTTCAATCTTGAGTCACCACTTTTCACTGATTTAAAGCAAAGTGTTAATTCTGTTGTCTTTGTGCAAATAAGTTCAAAGAGCTTGCAATCTGGGAAAAAAAGAAACTGCGTTTTAAGATACCGTTTCAAATGTAACATGCAAGTGTTTGTACAACTAATATTTCAAGTTTTGTTTCTCCTCTGTCACACTAACACCTTTAGGGCATACATCTGTCACGTCTCAGAAACGGCAGAAATGATAAATAACTTTCATTTCATTCAAATACCAACATTAAAAGGCAGGAACAAATGAAAACACCTTCTTAGCTATATATATATTTGTCACACGTACTGGACAAAAGACCATGGTTTATGGTCAAATGTCCCAGTCCTCCTTTGGTTAGGATATTTGTAAATACAGTCCTCTGTGCAGATTTTGACTGGTCCAAATTAATCAAGATTATACATTTAGCTGATTGTATGCTATTTGTGCATGTAAAATAAAAAGTTTTGAAGTCAGTGCCAATTTTGGTAAAATTTCGATTATCGACATTTTTAGTGTAAATAAAATTTCCCTCTCTCTTTCTCTCTCTCTCTATCTCTCTGTATACATATATGTATATATTAGAAAAATCATGGAATGCATCCACTAAGCATTTAAGCACTGACCTGTACTGAAAATCAACAAAAAGCTGCGAAAGTACCAATTAGACATCAGCATCCTTCTTGCAATCAGGAAACATTATCCCTCACATAAATGTCAGACTAATTTAGCAAACAGGAGGCTGAGTGCAACTGCAGGTCACATGGACGGTCAGCTGAATGGAGACACTAATATGGAAAGGTCATTTTCATTTTTGTTTTATTTTATTTATTTGTTTGTTAATTTCCAAGCCGACGTCTATCACATCCTCCATTTGATCTTCAGGGATTTTCCTAAAACACACAGGATAGCCTAAATGAGACGAGATTAAACTTTAAACTACAGAATACCTGAATCCATCGTTCAGTAATAATTCATTGTATAATTTCAATATACTTAGGTAAACTTCCATCCACCTTTTACTGTTTTTCCAACAAAGAATGAAAGGATCTGTCTTACTAAGTAAGGAAAAGCTGGGCATCATTAGTGTTTGGCTATGTTTTATTTATTTTAAAATAAAAGCATTATATTTTAATATAATTAGCTTTCAAAGATCTGTTACTTTGTGAAGACTACAATGGAACAAAGACTTTTATTTTGAAATGCTGTATTTTCTTTCCCCCCAGTACTGCCAATCATTTTGACAGAAACTAAGAAAGCCTTCTGGAAATTAGTTTATTATAATGATCCCTGCACATGCATGTCATGGGATATTTCTGACAAATTTCAAGGAAACTGGAAGAAAACAAACAAGACAGGCATGTAGTATTTACGAGGTAATGTTACCGCGTTCACAAAGAACATGAAAGAATGGCAGAATTGTGGAAGATGAAAGTGCCTGTTATTCTTCACCGTAATGAACATTTTTTTAAATGATGCAAAAGAAATCTGGAGACTGTGGGCTGTTTGTTAAATCAAAACCAGGATGCTTTATTTTGATATTTCTCTATTGCAAATATTGATGCTTCCTGTCGTATTTATGCACATCTATATTTAAGATCTGACTGCCAAAAACAATTTGATTTAATATATATTTATATATTTGTAATATATTCATGATTTTTCATAAGTGGTGTCTATTTTTCATTTTTACCGTTGTCATGGTCTGTCATGATCAGCAGAGCCTGAATAATTAGGCACTGAGATGTCCTGTGAAACATTTGCTAGTTAGCAAGCAAAAAAAAAAAAAAAAAAACAACAAAACAAAAGACTATACATGAGCATCCGTTTTTTTTTTTTGAAATTTTTTTTACAAAATATGTATTTGGATATTTTTAACAAACGTATGGACCAAGAACAAACTAACTAAAAGAGTTATGTATTCATTCAGCCTCGAACCGCTTACCCTGGTCAGCGTAGTGAAGGAGCCGGGACAATCGATCACGGGATGCAGACACGCAGACACTCGCACGTATGATGACACTCAACGGGCAATTTAGAGGCAGCAGCTGTCCCTCCTGCATGTGTTTGGGCATTAAATACCCCAGGAGAACATCGGGCACCATAGCAGAGGCAGGATTCAAACCCACAACCCTGGAATTATGAGGCCGCTGTGTCACCCAAAAAGAAATTCCACTAGCTAAACTTTCCATGTAGCAGTTAAATTGTCCGAGTCAGCGCCCGTCCGATTCTACTCTTTGCATCTCCTCCCCATTTGGCCAGCAGGTGCTGTTGGCCATCCTGTTCTCCTCACTGTCGCTTCCTTCAGCTCTCTTGTTCTTCTCGGACTGCTGTGTAGCTCAGTGGGCTAAGTGTGTGAGTCAAAAACTCCACCGTGGGGTGGAGGCTGGCTTGATACCAGCCTCTCCTGTTTTGTTTTGCTTACTTGTGTTTTTCTACTGTTTATAGTAACACTCCTCTGTTCCCAGTTCCCAGTTCTCTCTCATGGTTTACCCCACTTGTGTTTTGGTTTGTGTTTAGTGCCTTCGTGATCGTGTAATTATTCTACTTGTGCTTTCGTTTGCTAGTGTCAGATTATGTCCTAGTTTGTTTTAAGCTTCTTAGTTAAGTGATCGTCTTTGTTATTCCACCTGCTCCCAGTACCTGTTCATTGTTCTACCTCTTATCTCCTCTGATTGGTTAAATTGATTGAGTTACACCCGGCCCTTGTTTACATTGGTTGCCCGTGTCTATTTAAGTGTCTGCTCCTGCTTGGTTTTCCAGTCAGTCATCGTTCATGTTGCTGTGTGGGAGGTTTTGTATCCTTGCCTGTTTTGCAGGTTTTTTTTTGAACCAGAAGTGGATCGACACCTCTTTCTCCCTGCACCATGCCGCACCCTGACATATATACAATTATTTGCATAATTTTATATACGTATATATAATATGTTCAAGTATTAAAAGGGAGACTTTTACATTATGTTTAATTTAAAAAGTCTATTCATCAGGAGGTTTAATTATCATAGAGTTGTTTTAAAAATGAGCTGGATTATTCTGCATTTGTTGGCAGCTGGTCAAAGGACACTATTACAACATGGCTTCCAAGGGACAATAGGATGATCTGATCTACATTTATCATGAAGTAATTGTATAGACCTTCATAGCATGAGGATAAAAATTCTGCTTCGGCCTCAAGAATGAGGGCAAGTCGTTTGCTCAATTCTGGGATGCCTCTACTGGCCTGTATTACAAATGGGCGCTAGTAATGTACAAGTTACGGTTCGTGCCATTTTTATAAAAAAGGAAGGCCAGGAAATTATTCTTCTCCATTTTCCTAACCTTTGTCACCAAATGATTCATTAGACATGTTCAAGAGCCTAATTATGGACAATTTGCAATTAACAGACAGCCCACAAAAGCGCTGTGCTGAGATCAATTGTTATTGGCATCTGAAAAGACTGCCCGAAATTATGCAGAGAGATAATTTTACTTGTGTAACAAAGGCGGCGTCGTACCATCAAACTGTCTAGGTCAGCTGCATGCACAAAAAAAAAAAAAAGAATTAAAAAGTACACGGAGACAGAAATCGAATTTCAATGTAAACGACCTATTTTTGCAGAGCAAAATAAAATAGGAGAAAGTAAGACAACCGCTTAATTGCTTATAAGAAAATAACAGAAACTGCTTATGTGTGGACATGTTCCTCAATAATGTTGCAGTATTGTACCTGATTCCAGTCGGATAACTCTTTTATCTTTGATAAAAACGATAGATAAAGAAGCACAAAAAAACATCCTTCAGAGCAGAAACACAGTGTCTCAGCACTTAGTGTATTTTCAGAATGAACATGTAAGTAATAAGGATAAAGAAGCAAAGGCCCTTGAGTACAGGGAGACAGCAAACAGTATTCAGTGAACAGTATTGTGTTTATTTTTTATTTTGCCATTTTGGCTAGTTTTTGTTTTTTCTGAGAATATGCCATCATCTCATTCTAGTAGAGTTCCTCTGCTATCCTGTACAGATGATTTTCTAATCAACATTCACGTGACCAGTTATATTCAATATACAAATATTGAAATACAAAATTACCTCTTTTGTATCTAATTGTATACCACCACAACAGGCACTTGTTGATGTTGGATGTAAATGTGTGACACATTTCCATTCGTGTTACGTCGATGCTAAGCTCTACTATGTACATTTTATTTTTTGTCTGAAACTTTTCTGTACATCATTTATATAGGAGAAAGTGACTGTGACTAGTCATAAAAAACAGCAGTTATTGTAGTAGATACTGCAGTCTGCAATTTACCATTTGATGACTGCGAACATCTCATGTTATGTGTATGTTAAAAATATACCATTATTTATCTCACACTGCAAAATTTGTGATCAAGCCATGATTTCCTTCAACTGCATTGTTTTTTTGAACACTTCTATGTAAGGCAGAGGTGGCCAGTCTTATCCGCAGAGGGCCGGTGTGTATGCAGATTTCTGGGATAACCTGTAGGTCAGCTGTTCAAACCCAGGTGTGAGGACTCTTCGGCCAATCAGTCCTCTAATTAGTAATCTAATTAGGGAACTGCAGTGAGAACCCGCATTCGCACCGGCCCTTTGCGAATAAGACTGGCCACCCCTGAGGTAAGTTATAAAACTAAGAGTCAGATATAATGAAAAACAAGAATAAACTGGTACAAAATCTAAAAATATGAAATGTAGCCGATGTTCCCAAAGTTTACCCTCTTGAAGTAGCTATTGTTGTGGCTACAATGTACTGCAACTATGATTTGGTACTAATATTAGGTCAAGGCTGCAGAGGCTAAATTTTGGCTTTTGCTGTAATCTTTACCTGTGTACTATTGGACATATTAGGTGTTGTAAAGATTTTATACATTGCGACATCAGAAAAGCAACAAACGATAATAATAATAATGTCGTTGAGAAATTGGAGGGAAATATCATTCAATGAAGTGCTTCAAATGCAGCTGTAGTTTAGGGACTTTGGCTCCCACCTCTATGATTCCTTGCCAAACCAGAGGCAGAAGGTCAGAGGGTAACTTCTGAACTGATTTCTGCCAGATGGCTCACCCACCTGTTGTTGTCTAACGATGGTGCTGACTCTCCTGTTGGTTTTAACAAATAGCACATTCTACAAGATTAAAGAAGGAAAGAACCCTGGTAATTGCAGAGACTTACCAGAAACACCGCGATTTGTTTAGATGATTAACAGCAAATCATATCTTAACGGCATGCCAATATGATTACTGCCAATAATGCTTGCATCACCCAACTATTGAATAATAATTTCAAAGTGTGGTTTTTTTGTTCAAAAGCATAATCAGAGATAAAGCCTTGGAACACAAACACACACACACACACACACACACACATATATACATACATATATCATAATATATATGTAAGATATACAAATGTTACTGCATGAAATGTGATCCTTGATTTACTGACGTTAGGTTTGTTCTGCCCTGAAAAGCATATTAATGCAATTATTATAATACTTTTCTTCAGTGTTCTTGGTCTGGATTTTTGCTTTCGGGACTTGAACTGTCCACCTCTGGTGTTATTCTTGACCATCATCGTTTATACCGTACGTCCTCTTTGTTTATTTGAAAAGTTTTAATAGTTATCCACATTTCTGTAACTTTGGTTGTCGTTTTCAGGACTCAGAACATCTTGTACATTCATAATAAAATGAGATTTTTAAACTAGCTCAAATGTTGAAAGCACATTAAATAAAGAGCCTATATTTTAGCAGCAGAGTGTCCACTGAGCAGAACAAGATGCGTTCATGCAAATAAAGGAACGCCAGCGAGGAAAAAATGCGTGTCGGGATCACGCTGTTGGATCCCCTCCATGTTGAAATGTTTGTAATCCAGACATTGCAATGCAAACGAGAGGTTAGTCAGAAGCACGTGGTACCGGGATGCTGAGAACATGCCGGGTGTCAGAAGAGGGATGACGTCATAGGAAAATTAACGATGATGCGTTAAGGTGTCATGGAAACCGATACGGAAAGCCACGTGCCATCAGCCACATGCGTCAGTTATAATGATCAGCTGCTCATCATTCTGTTTCTATGGATACGTCCATAATCGATGGTGGCAGTAAGGTATATACTGGTATTCCCAAACTGGAGAATGAAATCCAGGGCATAAAGGTGTTGGGCAGGCACATACAGTAGGTAGCTACACAGTAAAATAACAGGTTTGACCCCTCCACTGAGGGCGACCTACTGGTAGGGTAGTCAGGCCTCCATTGGAATTTAATTCTGGCTATGGGCCTGGTGATAGGGCTAACATATATATATATATATATATATATATTAGTTCTTTTTGCAATATATGAATGTGACCAAAGGGTTGCACTCTGTTTCAATGGGGAACACCTTGGCCTTACATTTCCACCGGCTGTGGCTTGGAATCTCGCCCCTGAATCTCTGCATGTTTTAATATGTTTTGCACAAGTACTGTGATTTCCTGTTAAATCTGAGGTTTATGTAAACGGGTGTATAAATTGCCCGCAAAGTACGACTGCGAGCCTGTGCACCGTGAGGCACTGACGTTCTGTCCAGGGCGCCCTCCGCCTCATGCCCTCCGCTTTGCGGCTCACCGTAACCCCGTACGGGATAAACGATTATTGAAAATAGATGGATGAATGGAAGTGACCTTTAACAGAACAGCTTGTGCATGTCACTGGAACACTGAACACTGTTACGCATTTACTTCCCAACCTTTTGACCCGGTTATTGATGTCCAGCAATTAAAAAGATAAAAAAAGAGAGGAAAAAAGCCCTGTCTCGTCATGGATGATAATCCACACTTGCTACACTTAACATCTCGTGTTGTCAATCCACTACTGCCACTGTACGCTCATTATATTCGGCATTCATTCAGCTCCTGTTTGAAAATCACATTAATGGTTTCCAGCAAAGGTAGATTCAGCCTGGCTGTGGAATTATATATCAAAAACATAAGGTCATGTAAAGGGAGCAGAAATGGAGGAGATCCAGAAAGACGTCGCGTTGAGCCTCTTTTCCCCTGAACACGGAAAAAAATCCCGGGCAGGTCTCTGCCATCTGTGACTGGTCTGTGAGATGATGCTAATTTAAATTAACTCTTGCCTAGAATCTCAGGCTAATCTCCCACAAGCATATATAATCACTTTTAATGCATCCATTAATTTTGTGTAAGTCTGTGCATAAATGCAGAGTACTGTAATCCTTCAAAAACAGGTGCTTTACACTTTAATCCCATTCGTTTTGGGACGAATCGTTCACCCCAATAATATATATTATTGATTTTAATAATCGACGTATCGCATATATAAATGTCAGTCAAATTTCTATATATTCCTAAAAAATAAATATAAGCATTTTTTTTTTTTGCACTGTGGAATGCAAAGTATGCACCTTTATTTTATGGATATTTTCAGTCATAATCCTTTATTCCAAACTGCTCAATGTAAATAGATTAAGGGAAGGCTGTGGATGTAACTTATAGGCTAACAGTACATAGCAACATACATATGTGGGATGTTGTTGATATTTAGCTATTTTTTAATGCAATAAAATAGGTAACAGTTTGTATTTGCAGCATTGCTTAGTGGCGATGTGATTTGAAAAGTTTTGGAGCTCCGTCTCCCCGAAGAGACGGAGCTGGGGAATTTAAAATCGATCTGATCGAGAATTCAGAATCTCTGACATCAGACTGACCACCCAGAGCACAGATAATTATCGTAAGAGAGAATATTACATCATGCACAAGCAATCTCTTGTGGGACGACAGTACACCAAGCAGCTATTGATCTACTGAGAATGAGAAGAGAAGGGAGATGATGTTCTTCTGTTTTAAAGCTGCATTATAATAAGGATATCAAAAATAGTCACTCCCTTGACACGCCGCTTGAATGTGCAAGCTAATGCGGAGGCCAGGGCTGTCCTTCATAAAAGGTTCATATGAGGGTGACACATCCTAACATGAGACATACTGCAAGTGGCTTTTTACTGTAAATAGATTTGTGACTTTTTCAGACTTCTGCGCCTTTAAGTTGAATGTCGGGTCACTAGTTAGGAAGTGGTGGAAAGACCACCGCGGGCAATTAGGTGAGGCGCATTAATCAGAAAAATCTTTAATTGCTTAATTAAAAAATACTTATTATGCTTCGCCAATTTCTCTCTACGATATGTAAGACCTAATGCCCGGGGAGATCTTGATCTGTGCTTGTATTGTGTAATTGCCAAGATAGTTCCTAGAAACTGCCATTCGAAAATAAATACTTAATAAAATAAACTTACCAGCATTGTCGCAAGAAACCCCCGGCAACACTGACTCCCCATGTTTAATTTTAAATGTATAACTTTACGTCGACTCAACTTTTGACATTGGAGTATAGCAGGGATGCTGTCCTAGTTTTCCTTATTTTTGTGATTTTTTTGCTATATTTTTAATGATGAATCGAAAAAGTGGCGAGCAGAGCCTTTTACTCTCTCGTGCATAAGGCAGCAGCTGCTGAACCGCTGTCCTTTGTGCACTTACGCGAGAAAGCTGAAGCTTCTTATGGAACTCAGGCTGCAGAGGTGAAGGAGATGGCATCCAGCTCTGAGACAATATGAGAAAAACCAATGACGGACCTACGATCTGTCCAACAGAGGGGACGGTGCTGTCCGAGAGACACGAGGGATACAAATGCTATACAGACGCTCTCCAGTTTACAATGGTCCGTGTTACGATATTTCTACTGATTATTCGATAAATTACATGGGATATTCAACATTTATTATAAAAAGGCTCTGTGTTAATGATTTTGCCAAACCGTAGGCTAATGTAAGTGTTCTAAGCATGTTTAAGGTGGGCTGGGCTAGGCTATGAAGTCTGCTAAGTTAGGTGTACTGTATTAAAATTCATTTTCGCCCTCGAATAGGTTTGATGGAACTTAACCCCATCATGACCTGGGAAGCCTCGCGTGTTTCATGCTATGTGGTCACAGGTTTGCCACCAACATTTTTCAGCATTGCTCCTCGAAGGGAACGTGCGAGACATGTGAGGGACACGTTTATCCAGGGTACTGAAGACTGCATTCACTTTTGTGTGGATAACGCAGTGCCCAGAAAAGGGGATGGACCGTTCCCACGGTAACAAACCGCGGATTAAAAAAGACCAAATGGGTCTGAGGAACATGAAGCGGAAGGGCCATCGGGACGATAAGGGCGATAAGGGGGAGGGCAGATAAAGAGGCAGCTCAGTGAGGAGAAACATCAGCAGAACATCTTGATGGAGGATTGCAGAGGCATGAAGACTATCACTAGCTACAAAAAGGATGGTAATCTGGATTTGGACAGGGGTCAATACTAAAAGCAGAAAAATTGCTGGAGCGAAACAAAAACAATCTCTGTGGAAAAGACCACTGAAGCACAATGTTCCCCTGGGATTTCTCTCGAAGAAACATAACACAGGTGCAATAAAATATGTAAACAAAGAGGAGTTTTTATATAATTGTTTCTGAGTGATGACTAATGACTAAATAATCAGCCTTTTAACTATTTGAAGGGGTATTTTGAGCTTTTTTTTTAATGAAAATAAGTATTTATTTTGCTTTAACCCGAGCGATACAGTGGTTGTGTACTGGTGAGAAGTGAAGGAAGAACATTGAGCTGACCGTTTAGGACTGGTTCCATTGCTGCTTATGTTGCAGTCAACGAAAGTCGGCCAGCTGAGATCACAGTAATTATCCTGTTAGGTGTAAATAGGGTCAGCTGGGTACTTTGTGGTGTCCTCTGTAGGGAGACGTTTGTGTGTTTGGTTATGTGGTGGACTTGCGTGATGTTTGATTTTCCTTTGGTCTATGTCAGATTTTTATTCATCATTTAGAGGGGGTGCATCCCTGTTTTGTGTTTCTTTTTTGACAGATATTTGGGTTTCCCGTAGCCTGTAATTGCACTTTTCCGACAAACCTCCACCTCTCAACCTAATTCTGATTTTCACTGTCCCCTCATAGGCATCAAAAATCTCTCAAATTGGTCATTTAAATATTAAGCACTCAACATGGTAATAGAAGCAGTGTATCTCCGTGTTTTTCAAAGTGATGTTCTCATCTTTGTCTCGTGAAATCAGAGAGCTAAAAAAATGAAATATATAAAAAATAAACTTATTTACACCCCTGAGAACTTTGATCAACTTTAGCTTTGATCAGAGAGAGAACATTCTTCTTGTGCAGACATAACCCTCTGTTTGAAGGCTATACCTTCATCTAGCTAACCCTAACCTTCACGTAGGAACACCTTCAAACCAGTGATTGAAGCAAGACTTTGGACTCTGATTATTATGAAATTTATCGAGAAGGTGTTCTCTAATTAAGTTACAAAAAAAGCACCCAAAATTATTTTAACATTCGTCATCTTGAAGAAGACGTCGATCACGTGATTTTTTTTTAAGTTATGCTTAAGTAGAGGCTCTGCTTTTGAGTGACGACAAATTTATGAACTCTCAACCCAATGCGGTTAAAATTACTAAATGGCCACTCTAAAATGTGGAAGTGATGTTACCGAGGTTTTAGGCTTGGTGGCTACAGCCCAGATAACTATTAAAATGGAACTATCATCGATAAATTCCATGCTCCGCCTTTTGGCTGCACTTTGTGTTTATTACATGTCACCAGAAGAATTCAGCTCTTAAAAATGTTTTATTTTATGAGCCTTTTCAGTTTATATCTTCTGTATATGATTTTTCTTTGAGGCCTGGTGACTGAGACCTGCACATTTGAGTGGAAGACACTAAGTCTGCGGGGTTGTGCTTTGACTGAAAACCTAAAAGTGACGAGTCGAGATTGATTTGGGCTCTGAAAGACAGAGATGGGCTTTCATTGCATCTGAGAAACATTTGAGACTGAATGTGAGAATAGAAAAGGCTCATGGGAATTTGAGTTACAAAAAAATATAACGAAAAATAGAAGAAAAAAATGATTTGTTCAGAGAGATAACAAATCAGAAAAAAAACCCAGTTTTTCAGCTGTTTCTAGCTTAATATTTACTGAAGCTCGATGTCTGTTTTTGGGAAGAATTTCTGCCCTCATTACTTGATACATTAATGAATGACATCTGAGTCAGACCAACTGCGTTCTGAGAAGAGAGTAGCCTGTTGCGTCGACCTTAAACCAGGTCAGAGACATTTCTGCTGTCCTGGTTAATATCAAACACTCATCAATGCCTTCAGCCTAAAAACAACGACACTTGAAATGTTCAAATGCTTGCATATGTTTCAATGTCATATAAATTATTTAACAGGAATCATTAGGGCAGTTGCTAAAACTGGTAGTGTTGTATTATGCATTGTTGAACAGCTGCTGGTGTTGAATGTTAGATTCTTCTAAGATTGAACCATCATTAGAGCAAACAGCACGAATGAAGTGAATTAAATAGAATTTCTGATGCAGAGGAACTAATTCGTGGGGTCAGAGAAGTCCAATCAGAAAGTTTCACACAAGGTTTTCATGGGACCGTTGCCTTGATGATTGTATATTACTTAAGTCCAGTAATCCCAAATTATCAATTGGTGTAAAGAAAAAAAAATCAAACTTTTTCTTTTTAAATCCAGCTTCCAAAAATCAAACTTTTTTTTTTTTTTTTTTTAAACCCAGCTTCCATTTATCACCTTAAGGACTGAGAGCGAGTATGATTGCATGTCATTTATTAAATATGGTGGTAATAACTGCAACAAACTCCCTAAAGGGAAAAAATAGTAACAACAAACCATAGCCAGAAGTCAAACAGGGAAAAAAATAGCTTATCAAGCTTTTTGTTACCAAGTCATCTGGGTGTATTATATAAATATACTAGCAGCAGGTAGTACTGTGATTAATGACGCTTCAAGCCGAACTTTCCCTGTTGCTGCACATGGCTATAAAAATTTCTTCAGCGATGTGGTCATCAGTTTAACTGAGCAATATGTTAAGTAAGTTTGCACAGAAGCAACATAAAAATAAAAGCCATGAATGTTCATGTGGACAGACTTTGGATAATGTCAAAGACATAATCATTCAGCAGATGTTTTAAAATGCCTCGCGAATGATAAAATGATTAATAAATAAATTCCGACTCCAGTTTTGTTCAGAGTAGAAAGATGCTCTGAACCTCACCTCACTCATGCATTAAACATGGAGTAGGGTTTATATATGACATGGGCGTTAGACCACTGGTGATTGTTGATCACACAGAACACGGATCATTATATACGCCTAAAGGAACTGGAACAGACCAGCTTTCAGCTTCCTTGACGCTAGGCTAGCGATAACAGGCATTTACAGAGTGCCGATAATCTGTCTTGGAACGACAGGTTGTGTGCCGCTTAAACTGTGCTTTGTGCTTTCTGTGTTACATCAGCCCTTTAATAATTTATCAAGTTCACATAAATGCAATGCAGAGTGACCAGTGCCAGTTAACTCTACTGGGGGGACTGGAAATACTCTCAGCTCACAGCTGCCACTGGAACAACATGCTACTTTAGATCATACTGGTGTTCTGCTTGAAATATTGTGGAATGCATTTGAGCTCAACTTAATGTACCCAACAGGGAACAATCTATTTTCATTGTGTTCCAGAACTCAGAGCTTGTAGCACACAGACCATCACACAGAAGCTATAGTGTTATACTTAATGTATGCACATTAAGTATTCCAGGAGTTGAATGATTACTCTCAAATAGCCTTTTAAAATACAGCCTGACAGTTTTTGAGACATGTGTTGCTCAAAGAAACGTGATGCTTGTTGAAAAGCATAAACTACAAAATAGGCAAATCAATTATTGGGCACCAAAGCCGGGACTCTGTGCGGATCTTACTGCAGCAACCTTCTCTGGAATCTTTATGGTTGCAGGGTGTCAAACTGCTTCAAGATGGCTACAATCATCTCGATTCCCAAAAGTAACAAGATTGTCTGACTAGTGAACTTTTGAAGGCCTCATGATGGCCTGTCTCAGTTCCATCTCGGACCCCCTCTTTGACTTCTGCAGTTTGCGTACGGAGTAAGTCACACATACCAGGGTCCTGTTTGTGGACTTCAGTTTAGCCTTCATTAATATTGTCCTGTCAGTTCTCCACAGCCAGCTGACTGAGCTGACAGTCTGGCTCTATGTCCATTGGTACAGTATCCCCCGAGGACTGTTGTCTTACCACTCCTGTTTTT
This sequence comes from Mormyrus hasselquistii, assembly GCA_026779605.1. Taxonomy (NCBI): domain Eukaryota; kingdom Metazoa; phylum Chordata; class Actinopteri; order Osteoglossiformes; family Mormyridae; genus Mormyrus; species Mormyrus hasselquistii. The sequence continues at coordinate 7,481,617 of JAODKE010000055.1, forward strand.
ACTGTACACAAATGACTGTGCCTCTGCAGACAAGTCCATCGAAATCGTAAAGTGTGCAGATGACACAATGGTAGTGGCATTCATCTCCAATAGCGACTAGAAAGTGGCCGTCTTGCTACATGGTGTGCCAACCTAGAACTCAATGTGGTCAAGACAGTGGAGAGTCGGACAATCCCCTGCCTGCCCTCCCTTGGATATTAATGGCCGTTTCTTCGATATAAATTGATATAAAATCAGATTCCTAGGGGACCTCCATCTCCAAGACATTGAAGTGGCACATGCCAGTCACCTCCATTGCCAATAAAATCCAGATAACTCTTTTCTTCCTACGCCGACTCAAAAAGCTCAACATCTACCAAGGCACCCTATTGAACTTCTACTCCACCATCACCGAGAGTGTAGTGAAGCACTCCATCACCATCCGGTTTCCTGTTGCCTCCACCATCTCCAAGACCAGGCGTGTGGTCCGCTCGGTCGAGATAATCATACGTCGTCAGCTACAGTACCAGCACCAGAAGACCTCTTTCATTGGCAGGGCCAAGAGGAGAGTGGGAAAATTGCTGCGGATCCCATCCACGTAGCCAATCACCTCTTCACCAAACTACCACCATGTTAACTTTCGGTCTTCAGACACCTTGCACTGCATTAATCTGTATTCTCTTAATCGTATTCCGATTTTTTGCACATAGTGCTCTGTGAACTGCTTCCACTATATGTTTTATCATTTTTGTCTAATACCTTTTGCTTGGCACTGGACCACAAACAATCCTGCTGTGTTTGCACGTACTGGCAGTAAAGTGAGTTATGATTCTGATAAGCACTTGGAAGATGAATGGATATTTAATGGAAATAATTATATGTCAAATTATTTTCATTAACGGAATACTTAGAAATATATATTTAACAATACTGTTTTTGGCAGCAGTTGGACTTAGAAGAAATATTTAGCAGTTTCAGCATCAGGAGTCTTGGTCTGGACACCCTGCTAGAATTTCTTATGTTACAGTTCCAGGCCTGAATTGGTCCAATAAAGTGATAAAAGCAGAAATTTAAGAAAACTAACATAAGGTAATATATTCAAGAGTTCATAGCTCGAGTTTACAAAAAGCAGAGTAAAATTCAAGCAATGTACAGCCCTAAGTTATGTAGACAAAAAAAATAATAATAAAATAAATAGTGTACTGGCTTCTGCTGGTAATGGCAGCGAATACCTGGTGTTTATTGTAAATGTCTTCTTGCTTTGTTGTGATAGCTGTCTAAATCTGCTAACTGCAAAGTTAAAATATTTCAGCAAAGCCCAAATTAAACAGATTGAATAATTTAAATTAGCATGACAATGTCTGAACTTTCATTATCTGAATTCGTAATTTAAAGCTCCATACGGCTAATGTTAGTAAAACGGATGAGACTGTAGTTCTTTAAATAGTACAGTGAGATGAGCTCTCTTTATTTGCTGTTCAAGGAGTTATACGCCAAGTCTGACAGCTTTTCTTGGGCATCTACAAAAATTATTAGCTATCAAGAATGCAGTCACACAGATAATGAAGTTTATGTATATTACATTCGCAAATCACAATTTCTGGAGAACTTCTCTCTTTCTGGAAACGTAACATATCGTGATTTGTAGACATCATAGCCTGTAACAGTCCCGGTGCAAGCAAAACAAACAATCTTAAACTTGCTTTCACTGATTTCAGTATTAAATCATAATCCCATTAGAAAACACAAAAACAATGATTTGGCAAGCAAGGGCATGAAAAACTCACATATGGGGGTCGGGGGCTGGACAATAACAGAACCAGTTAATTTGCTTGGGCTGCGTGTCAAGTCTGCGGTCAGAATTAAGGTGTGAAAATACCGGCCTGCACATTTTTCAAAAATGGCGGACAGCTGAGTCACCCGGCCTTTTGCCGCAGACTCCAACAAACATTCCTTTACATTTTCCAATCAATGTACAGTCCATCATTCATAGTGATTGGTAATAAAATACTGTGCAGCCATGATGCCCGAACAAAGCTGGGGGAGTGAATTATTTTAGGATTTAACTGATCATTGTGAATATGAACCACACACACACACACACACACACACACACACACACACACCTACACAAATCAGTGTAGACTAGTTAGCATATTCTGCCCCCGGCGCTAATATTTCTGAAAAAAAGAAAAACATACATAACAACAAGCGATAGCACGGTATAAAAGATGAGTGTTTGTCTTGATGTCTTTCGTGTTAGCAAGTACACCGGAGCAGGGGAGATCTGCGATGCTGTCTACCAGCGCCGTATCTACAATCTGCGAATGACTTGCCAGTGGCAGAGAACATTTTGGAAATGAATTTTAACTTGGGCTTGACTCAGACAATGCATCAAGGTCATTCTTGGCAGCTTGTTGGAAGCCGTACTTCATTTAAATTTAACTGAAAAATTTAAAGCACTGACCTTTTTCCTTTCTGTCCTTTCGTTCTCTCTCTACCCCCCCCCTCTTCTCCCC
>JAODKE010000055.1:7494328-7511276 GCA_026779605.1 Mormyrus hasselquistii
CCTGAAAACTGCCCCTGGCAATAACCTGAATCTTACTTTTACCCTGTCTCTTGTGTCCTACTTCTATTACAATGAACCTGCAACACATCACTGTGATGCATTTGACAGGAAATAGGACAGCATTTCAAGCATTCCAGACATGAGGAGGGCTCTAATTTTCTACAAAAAAAAAGGCTATGGAGGACGTATTAGTTAGCTAAATAAAATTAAGCTGTTTGTTCGGTGTCATTAAGCAAGTTAATAAAGCCTTACTCTCACCTAGATATGAAAAATTAACCATCATATCCTCGCTGTCCAACGAAAAATACGTGTCTCCAAAAATCAATTATTTCAGGAGCGTGAAAAAAACGCATTTTCTCAAACCCAGTTGACAAGATAACCACCACGAATAGAAATGTTAATGACTGCACACATAAATACTAGTTAAATCGATGACTTCATAGAATATATTTTCATTGGTCAATTAGATGGTACAGCAGACAAAGGAGAATGGGTGTATTTAGGGTAACCGGATAATCCACGTCAGGGGGACACTATGAGACACTGCCGGTTTTACAAAATAAACCTGAAAGGCTCCTGTGCTAAATAGCTTAGTTATTTTTGTGCTTTGACTGGTTTGTTTCCTTGATTGAAAGACTCATCCAGCTGTTTCACATTAACATGCATGATTATAAGAGACTGACCAATCAGCACACAGCGACAACGCAGTACTAAAGTCTTTAATGGTTGAAATGTTAGTTTACAAACCCTGTTTCAGTTCATCCTCCATGACATGGATTAGACGCTCACCCTAGGTGTATTGCATCTATAGTAAAAAGTCATAATTGTCGAAGACAACGATATAAAAGAAACATATATTTTAAATATTTTTTCCTATTGCAGTATAAAAAACAGTGGTACAAAAAGTATTACACTATATTAAAATATAAGTACATTACGAAATATGCATTTACTTATTGCCGATAAACTGACATAAATCTTCATAGAGGGAAATTAAACATATCTGGAGTTAACATTACTTGGAGATTAATAACCCAATAGCTTTATCGTCTTCAAGGTAAAGCAAATGGCCGCTGGATAAGACATATGGATAGATAGCATAGCCGCGGGATGCTAATGAGCTGCATATTGAAACCCTCTGAAAATCTGATTCTAATGTTTTTATGTCTCCATATCTTGTACCACTGTTAAAGATAAGAGACACAATTACCGTCATATCATGTTTGAAAGTTTGATTCTGTTGGGAGTTTCATGATTAATGCATCGCTGGGCTAAGCGACTTGTCATGTCGCGTGTCCGTCACCGGTGTCTTCCGCCCTCAGCCGACGCCTTTGTTGTGTCAATGGCTTTTCTGTCCTATTCTGTTCCCGCGTTCGATCCGGACTCTCCGCTTCTCCATGTGAGCCTGCAAGTTGACAGGAGACTGATACCTTTATGTCATGTTAGCGTTCAACTGTGACAGACTACTAACCTAAAACGATGAGTTTTGTTTCTGCACGTGTTCCTCCGCATCAGTCACAGCAGCCATGCTGGTTTGATCTTCTAGAAACGAAACGGAAGAACCCAACGTTTAAAGTCTTGTATTTTTTTTTTAATTCTTCCAGGTGTTTTATAATCATTATAACAAACATTAGAAACTAATTCCAGTTCTTACAGAATTCTGCATTGACTGTGTTCACATACACTTTTTCAAAGAGTGTCAGTATTTCACCTGCCAGATCTCATCACGAGTAAAAGAATTTAGGGGGGTGTATTAAATTAAAAATGAAATGTTTTGTGTTTTACCACAATCATGTGGATATTCGCCAGTAACAACCTTAATTCAGTTCTAGTAACTGACAAAATATGATCAATGATTTCACACTTCAAACTACACCAGAATAGATATTTGCATGAATCTCTCTTTTTCATAAATTCTGTTCCCCTTTTTTTTTGAAAAACTTCTTTGTCACACATTATATGGACTCAATCGAACTATATCACTTCTCTTTTTCGGCAATTCCACGTATGAATCATCTCCATTTGCCACAAGCACTAGATTGTAACACCATTGCTAATGTTATATAAATAGCAGTTCAAAAGAAACAGACCTAGATTGACTGATTAATTCAAACCATGTGACTGCAAGTTTGCTGCAGATCATCGACACATAATCTAACAAAAATGCATTTAGACGCAATGACTAGATAATTCATATGCCATAATTTAATGCAATGCAATCTGTAATGTGAAACTGATGCGATTCATTATCAGTAGCCAAAAGAACTCATTGTCTTTGCCATCAGCTGAATACAAGAGGTCCCTTGTGCAATTTTGTGTATTTGAAGTTCAGCTTCATGGCGTATGAAGGAAACTTGGTTTAGTCGTGACACAAAAGAGCATAAGTTTTACCACAAGGATGTGGGAAAGTCAGAAATTCTTTTTCGCCTGTTAAACAAAGTAAACTTCACACAAAGTTAATTTCATAATGTATTGCATGTGATTAGATGGCAGTCTTACAGCATTTGAGTAAAGATTATTTGCTGACCATGGTGTTCAGCAGTCTTGCGGCCTATGCAGCTTATTAGAAGATGGATAGATGGCTACATATTTACCTATTTGTTTTTTTCTTGTGCTTCATTAAACATAATAGCAAACAGGTCTCAAAATAACACGTCTACATTCACCGGTGTAATACTTTTAACGGTGCAGGTAATTACCCTTTCTAATCAATGTTTCTATGTGACAATGAAATAAACAATGACTTTTCGGCAAACGGCAGCAAAAATTAATTCATCATCCCGGAGATTTCAAAAATCGTCCTTGGTGGGTAATGGCACAGATTCCGATGCAAAGCGGGACAGCAGAAGTCCTGAGTAGAGATCAAGTAGGGAGAAATTAGGCATGTTTATAAGCTATCATGCAAACAGGAGTCATAGGTCTTAAGGTATATGAATATATTTGCCATCAGCTAGGTGGGCCAATGGAGGACTCAAAACAACTGTGGCCAACGAGACGAAAAACAGAAGCAGTCGTACCGTATTCACTTGGAAACAACATCTGCATTCTAATATTGTTTTCGTTTGATTCCCATAAATTATAGAAACACTTGGTACGTTATTTTATCTGTTTGTTTGTTGTTTATTATGATTTCAATCAAAGCATTTCCCGTAAGAAATATTCCGTTCAATGTAAGAGTATTAAGGCCACCTAAAGGGAAAATATATACTTTGAGATTAAATGTGAGTTTTGGAGTTGAATTCTACGGACAGTTTCTCCCAGTCGACGTTAATCCTTCATTCTGTGCAGAATAAAGCCAGAGCAGCTGAATGTGAGGGTCTCGTGTGGCACCTTGTTTTTCAGAATCCTCTTTACAGATCAGTCACTGATAGGCTTCTGCCTTGAGTATTTACCTTTTTTGTCTTGAAAGTTTAACTTCAATCTCAAAACTTACGACATGAATCTGAATATGTTTTTCATGTAAAACTGGAGGAAAAGCCTTTCATTTTTCTTACACAGTTCATATTTGCAGTTCTGTTTAATCTGATAACCAGAAAGGGTTAGATAATTGAGATTTTCATTGTTTATTGGTGAACACTTTTTGACATGTAAGGAGTATAATATTATAATATGTCCTGGATATTGGTCTTTAGGCCTGGAACTGTTGAATTATTTCATTCATTTCTTCATTTACTTCCCAAAGCCAGTTGTCCTGTGCATGGCTGTGGGAGTCCGAGGGCTGTTGTTTCTTTAAAATAAAAATAAAAAAGGCGTTTTGGTGCCAAATGGGACTTGACAGAGAGGCATTTCTTCTGCAGGGTGCTGAATATATCTTTCTCTTGAGGAGTCGACAGGTCAGGCCGAAACGCCTCATTGGTAACCAAGGGAATTACGGCGCCTCGCTGAATAAATTAAAATGCCTGTGTCTGTCTTTGCGCTCTGATTTAAAAGTACAGAATATATGTTAAAAAATTTGAAATTACCTGATGCCTTTTTTTAATCCAGATTGTTCCTGCACTCCTTACAGCTTTACATAGTTTTACTGTAGATGAAATATCATCGTACTGTAGGAATCCTTTTCCTGTGTCTTATTCAAAAATGCAACAGCATCAGCTCTTCTTGGCTCAGAAAAAAAGCGTTAACCAACTAAAAAGAAAGCCATTACTGAAATCCTAGCTCAGTCGAACGAGATAAGGCAGTGCATCTTGCATATCGGTAACTATGTATAGCTACTGAAACAAATGCAGCATTGAAATAAATTCTGGCTCACTGTCCCTGAGTCTCACGCAGTGAGTTCAGTAACAAAGTCTTTAGAATGTAGTTGAAATCAGCCGAAGAACAATGAAATGCATCGAATATTCCGTTTTTAGCTGTGCTTCAATAGGGAATTTAATTCCGTGTGCATACATTTTCATCAGCAGATTGTGTGCAATTCACTTTTGTTTTTTGCTACATACCACATGACACCAGCCCACAATTATCCATTAATAGTTTATTTCCACACAGCAAAGACTTAATTTGCGTAAAGACTTGCATTTGTGTTTTGACAGTTGTTATATTGTCATGGATGTAAACATTTCATTGACCTTAGATAATGCGCTAGATTTCAATACCTACCATTAACATATAAAATATTTTTTTAAAGATTTTTTTTTTTTTTAATAATTATTTTCTCCACCCACTCTCTTGAGGTAATTCAAATTACAGACTTTTAAATCTTATTTTTTCTGTATTTATTTCATTGATTATTATTATTTTGGAGATTTCTTGGAGCACCATGGAGTCTTAACAATGGTTTCCTTTTTTGAATAAGTGTTTTAATTACATGCTGGGACCGTTACAGGCTTCCATGGGGTATTTAAAAACACAAGCATATTCTTTCAATAGAAAAGTGCACTTGCACTGTTACTGTGTCAGGCCCTAATTATCGGTTCCCAAGGTTTCACTGCACTTTGCTTGCAAAGTCTTTTCTTGTTCCTTTTTTTTTCGGCTCGTATGAGGGTAATTAATTTCAGTGGTAATTAACATAATTGAAAACAAAGTTTGTTAATGCAAATTAACCAAAGTTCTTGTCAAAGAGCGTAATTGTGACTTACTCGAATTCGGAATGGCGCAAAGCATTCCTTTGAGGGGGGGGCGGGAGGGGGGGGTTGCAATAAAGCAACGTCTGGCCACGTACAATAATGTCTTTGTCATCTTTAGGTAGAAGCTGCCTCTTCTGTTGCAGATACAAGGAGTTAACAGAGGCAGCCCTGTTTAAACTCGCCAGATGGCAGGTTGGTTAGCTTTTAAATGGTTTGGATCTCATTCACCACCCAGGCCCTTGAAACAAAGTAGCGCATCTTTACAGCAGTTTTTCTCCATTCTTAACTCATTGACATTCTCTTTTTTTTTCCCCGCTCAGTTGAAAGCGACTCCCATTGTCGGACCTGACAGAATGCGGAGTCTTTGTGAACGGAGAGGGAGCCATCGCTCGGGCTCATTATGAAATCGCACTATGTAGAAGGCCACCAAGATCTATAAGAACAAGTCAAGGCAAATAAACACAGGATCTGCATATTTTTTTTTTTTATCTAAGAAGCAAGATTGTTACTTTTCCGAGGAGTTTTATTATGTGACTTATCCATTTAAAAATCAAACGCATGCACGGAAGTCCCGCTTGTAACCCAGCACACGGACAGCGGAGCTGTCGTTCATAGGGACCCGCTAAGCAATGGAAATAGTTCTGGCAGGTGCTGTCAATTTTTATCCACTCAAAAAACTCTTAGCACATTACTGACCTGGAATCTCAGTCTGGGTGACACGCTGAATGTAAAGCGTGCTAGAATTGCCCATTCAGACCAAAAGCCTTCTGTACTGGAGACGTTTGTTTGTGTTTTGACACAGAGTCGTTAAGTTTGACCCTGGTGAGTGTAAAAAGTTGTGTCTCACAAGAAACTTTTGGATGCATCTTGAAGCATAAAAAGAAAACCCGTGCAGCTGACAGTGGTGAATGGACTGCCAACGTCTTTTTTTCACAAGTATATATCAAAGAGAAAAACGCCTATAACAATAAGGCTTAAAATTAAGCATTTTTTAAATAAACCAAATAATGTTGATGGTTTTCTGTTTGTTTTTACGGGTAATGTTTTACAGATTATATTTTATATTATTTGGATACTTTATTAAATATATTATGATTTATATGAATGAAAATTCAGCATAAATTTGCATCGGTGGCATTTTAATGAATGATTTATCCAGGTTGAAGCTCAGTGACTCTGCTAAACAGGGCCCTCAGCTAACATTGTTTAAAAAAAAAAATCAACCCCATATATTATAGAATTGTAAAAAATAAATATAGAACTGAAATAATTTATCCCATGTTTTTGTGCTTGTGGGAATTTACCTTGCACAAAAATATTCTGAGGGCAGAATTAAAAATGATTGGTTGAGAGAGAGAACCAATCAGACGGTAGAGGAAGTGGGCTAAAGCAACTAGATATCTTGGTCCCGCCTCCTCTAGTTTCTATTTTTTATTTAAGTAAAATTGCAAATCCCCCAATCCCACCCTACATCCCCCACCCCACTAGACCATCACAGCCCATGGCTTTGGACCATGTTATTGCACCTCTGGTGTTTGGCATTGGTCAGGTGCAACTGCATGTGTAATTAATTTAAGATATCTCTTTGATTTGCGATTGCTAATAGTTCTGTCGAACCAATACGGTTTAAACACATCTAAACCTCTCCAGTGAATGCTCCTTTAGAAAAATTAAAAACCATTCAGCACACATTTAAAGAAACAAGATGAATTTGATGTTCATTATGAGACTACAGGATTTCAATTAATTGTGCTCTTATTTTCCATTAAATGATAAGGGCCCCCTTTTTTGCTACCTTTGCTTACAGGAAGCATCACTGAGATCATTGCTCTTTTTAGATTTGTGACACATTGTCACGTCCACTGAAAAGTTAAAAGACCATCAATATTATATATGTATATATATATATATATATATAATAATCTAATAAATAAGTCCAAATAATGATCTTTTCTTGATTTGGATACTCTAATTACCATGTCAAGGCGACGTTAAAACCTAAAATAAAATAAAATGTATCCATTTTATCTACCCAAACTAAAAAGAGGCATAAAAATTCATATTCATGTAACTATGACAACAAAGGACATGGAATGCATTTTTTTTTTTGATCGACTACATAACGTGAGATAAAGCATCATTCCAAAAGTTGCTCCATTCAAGTAACATTTACTTTCGGCAGTCTTTTTGGATACAGAGTATTGCCAATTAAACGTAATTAAATGCTGCGAGTCTTGAAAGTGTGTGCAAAGTAACGAAAATGATGCAGGATGTTTAAACTTTTTAATCCCAGCTATTAAAAATGCTGCGGTTGTTTGCACTGATTTTAAAAACCTTTTAGAGTTAATTATATACACTGGCTGAAAGTGGAATACCGTGGGCATTAATGAAGATGTTATTTATGAACTATACTCTCTGTGCAGTTGCGCATGATTTTGAATTCAAAACAGGAAGTGCTGTGATTAATTTCATCTGTGGCTTTGAGCAATTGCTTTACATCACTGGATATGGGTAAAAAAATTGAAATTTAACCACTTCTTATTTGTCTTGTCATAAAGAAAATGGAGCAAATGGTGCGTATAATTTATCTTATTGCTTATTTTGTAATGCATGTCATAACCCCTTGTATTCTAGTCCTTATAATTATTTTTTTTTAATAAAACGGTGTTTTATTGCTGATGATATTAACAGGTTTTCTGTTAGATAACCCCCCCCCGGCCGACCGTGCTTGTCACTTTTCTAATACTGTATGAGTTGGCTTTAAAATGTAAGTCTGGCCACACTTGCATTTGTCCGCGTGGCCCACATGACTCCAGCATACGACTTCATTTTTCATAATCAGCTTATAAGCAGGAGTGAGCGGCAGCTCAGCAGGCAGAGCCGTAGCCTCACACCTCCAGGGTTGGGGGCCTTAAATCCGCCCTTGAGCTCTGTATCTGGGGTTTTTTTTGTTTTTTTTTCCCCCGTGTCCAGAAGCATGCATTTAGGCGAACTCTAAATTGCCCATAGAGTGTATAGATGGTATACAGGCCCCACGGAGCCCTGAGCTTCTGAGGAGGTGACGACTCAGCAAGCCAATTTCATTCTTCTGCGGCAAGTATCTGAGACAAAGTTAAATTAGCTAGATGGTTTGGCACACCTAAAAGTACGGATGCCCTCTGCAGTGCCGGCACAGAAGAGGTGCCAAGGACCCCGTTAGATTAGTAGAGATCGTTAATAGGGCTGTCAAATGATTATTATTATTTTTTAAATCATAATTAATTGCGTGTCTTGGCAATGAATCGTGCATATGTGATTATCTTGCATTACCACCAGGGGCTGTGGCATCCTGCACAGGGTATTCCTACCTTATGCCCTGTGGTTAATAGGAGATGCTCCAGGTGTCACGTGGTCCTGGGTCTGGTGAAACTCGTCAGAAATGGGTTTACAAGGGTAGCTAAGGGTATATAGCACCCTAAAATTAATAACTGCGATATGGTTGCTGGGATGGTGCCCTATCACTAATTTCAAATGTACCCCTCATGTTGTTTTGGGCTCTGCGCTGGAACTCATGGTCATTAAACCCTAAACGCCGTTAGCATCAGTTAGCTACAAGAATCGGCTACCCAGAGATATTAGATATGCTGGAGGCTTCTGCTACTCCTGCGATCCGGCAATCAGGTGCAATCATACGGTGAGTAACAAACGGCTGGCATAGCCTGTCTGGGCGAGCTCATTATATGTAAGATGAATGCTGACCACACAAGTCAAGCAGGAGAGACAGAGCAGCTGGCTCTTTCTCTACAGAAATGTGGCACTTATTACAAATATTCCAGTTCAACTGTGCATGTATTGTGTACGTGCAGGTGCACTGGGCGGGGGGGGCTGAGGCACAAGTTACGAGGCAATGAGCTGAATTGCCTTAGGAGGCTGGTGAAGTTGTCCTTCCTGAAACGATGACGGCGTATAAACCGGGACGATGCGGACAAGAGCGTGAGGGGCCTGCTTGCAGGGAAGAAGAGGCACGAGTTCCACCTTGTCGCATTTTATTGCTGCGCTTAGCAATTTTAAGGTTACATTCAACTTGATTTGTTAGCATATAAAATGATTTCTTCGATGGGCACGGGGGTTACGCATGCTTTCAGGGTCACTGTCCTGTAATGGTGGACATAGGGGCCAAACTAGGGAGTGAAATAAATCATTGTTTTGTGCCACACTGAAGAATTTGGAAGATAGCGATACGAAGTCGGCCAGACAGGAAGAGGGTGACCCCAATGACCTCGCCGTGACCCGGAAGTACAAGATCCAGGGGTTGTGAACCCAACAACTGAGCAAGGCTTGTTGCTCTAGTAGAGCAGGTGTTAGTGTACTTTTGTAGTAATGTCTTGAATTCTCATAACAAGGTGTCTTCAGTGCCTTCCAGGTGCAGTGCTCCATGGGAGTATTCCTGTATGCTTATTCTTAGAGTCCCCAGCCCTGTTCCTGCTTCCTGCTTCCTGCTTCCTGTTTCCTTGAACGAGCCTTCAGGTTGTATTCCTATTACTTGGCTGACTCTTGTCACCTATCTTTCCGCGATCCTCCACTCGTGGAGCAGCACCCTCAATTGATTTCCCTTTTTCCTGAAGTGTCTATTCCAATGGTGTCTGAGACCGACATGTGGGTAAATGTAGCAGTTGGGTGGGACAGTCTGAGTCGGGATAATACACTTTGTCTGTACTAACTAAAAAGTCCCCTCAGTCCGGCATAACTCATAATAGTATTTTATCTTACCAATTATCAATTTTCCTTGTAATGTCAATGAGAGAAAAATCTGTTTTCTAGTATTTTATGGGTAAATTTTAGTCAGATCAGTTATTTACATAAAAAAAAACTGTAAATTATTGTATGGATACGGATAAACCGTGTACATTTTATAGCCGAGAAGCAGGTCATTAGTTTAATGTTGTGGCCTGCCATCATAACCTCTGCAAGGCCCTGACAGATCCCCAGCCTCCCACACACAGCCCCTGGGGCGCTGGCTTTTCCAGCTCACACCAACTTGGAAGAATAAACAGGAGACCTACTCAACTCCCCTCGTCCTGCTGCCTGGACACCAAACTGCTGTCTGGGGGTGCAGCCCTTTGCTCCAGCCCGCAACACACCACCGATCCCTGCATGGAAGACACAGCTTCCTTTATGAGGCACGTCAACTTCTAAGAGCATCTTCACGGTACAGCGCCGTGCGAGAGATTCTACCCTTCGCTGTCATAGCTGGTATAACATCTGCATTTATTTACTTTTTTTGTTATTGCGCTCACATGGGCTAATTTGCGGGTTTCACGGGAAACGATGCAGTTTTCAAATGAGTCCCACCGGAGGCGCGGAAGTCTGCATTCTTTATTAGCTGGTGGAATAACACGATCTACCCAGAGGGCAAAATAACAAACTGTTTGGGCGACTGCAGGAAGGGCGCAGGAGTACCACGCGACGCGACCGGAGTAGGGGGCACTGCGGCTTCAGGGAGGATCCAGCACAGAGACCACAATCTTATTGGATTAATAAGACAGCACAGGCACAGAAAGTAACCTATATGCTTTGTTACTCTAAGTGAGACTCTTATTTAAATAACGTGACAAAGGTTAAATTACCGACAGGAAACTTTGCAGACTGTTGCAATACAATAAAAACAGCAAATTTAGTAAACATAAATTATTTCTCACCTTGTTGTACGACGACTCAGAATCTTATTACTTTTGGTCATTAGCAAATCGATAAATAGCTAAAGGCATAGCAGGAATACGACACCTAGCGTGCATTAGCGTAACGAAGTCTTTCTCTAGCGTGCATTAACGTAACGACGTCTTTCTCTTCATCATGTCCAGTGCAGCTGTACAGTGATCTCGGTAAAGCAGGCAGTGAAGGCCCGGCGTGTTTCACGCACAATGGGGCTTCTTCGGAAAACTGGCGAGCCTTGTGACTGGCGGCTCACCGTCCAGCTCTTTTAGAGACGCGACAATGACACGTTTCTCTCTTTGAGAAGATGAGTGCTTAACTGGCAGGCCACTTTACAGCCGCCATCCCTCTCTTGGCCTGGCTGATTGTCCGCTCTCCTGGCCGCGCGGCTCTTCTAGTGGATGCGTTATTGCGAAAACCCCTGCCATGCATGCGTGTAGTGCTTCATCAGCCTTTTGACTGTGTGTAGTGAATACTAGTTGCGTGGCCTGTAATTTTTGAGGCACACAAGAAGCAGACGCGTCTACAGTTATCCATGATAATAGAAGAATTTTATCCATGTGAGGTGACCGATGAGTCACAGGTATACACATTAACTGGTTCAGATTCTATGCAATTATTGCACCAAGGCCTCAGTTATAAAATGTTAATCATAATGTATTGCAAATAAACACTTATAGCAAATAATGAATTACTGTCTGTATGTTTAAGAACATATTTCTCATATATATATATTATGTACATTAGCACTTTAACTTCTGCACAACGCTAGTGTACTTTTAATGATATATTTGTACCATATAATTTATTATTGTTGCCTTAGATATCTGTAAAGTGCATTTGCATGCAATATTACTTCAAAAAAGGCCTTGCATACTCACGATATAATGGGTTTTAAAAATATGAATGAGGTCATGTCACTGCTGGTTTTCTGTATTATGGAAAGCATAAAACTCACAATTGCCAGTATCTTTTTCATGCTGCGTGATGGTAGTGATATAGAACCAGGTACCTGATAACGGAACATGGTTTTTGCATTAATCACCATCATGTTTGCAGTTTGTTGCTGTTCCCTTCTGATGCTGCTTCGTAATGGTTCCTATTCCATAAATCTGAAAATGCCGAACATCTCGCTGACTTAAATCCTGCATCTGAGTGTTAAGACTGTTGCTTCGCCCCTGCGGGATGTTTTTTTTTTTTTTAATGTTCCCAATTCATTACACCTGGGCCTCCCTCCCCCCCCCCCCCCCCTTATACATTTAGCCCCATCAACTGCCCAAAGTCCTGTCAGTTTGCAGCTGTCTCACGGTGTCTGATTCCGGGGGACTTATTGGTGTTTGGGCCGAACACTGTGCAGTCCGGTTGGATGATAAAGTTCAGGGTGAAACTTGTTTAATCTGTGTTCTGTAGCAGATGCAAGATACACAGAAAGACAGCTTAACGCTACTTAATCAAAATGCCAGATATTCATATAAAAACCTTTATAAAAAGATGGCAAACCACAATGATCCTCACCAAAAAGAGTCAAGCCAAATCCCATCTTGCTGAGTTGTCTTAAGTTTTGATGCTCTGGGTATATACTGTAATGAAGCCTCAAATCAGATAAACTGTGTTTCCGCGCAGACTGAAATGCATGTTTAAATGGGTTAATTTCGACAGCTTCTGAGGCACCGTAAGAATATTCTTCACCTGAGACTCTGCAGGAAATGCAGCATTCAGCAAGCAGCTGAAATATTCTCACAAATAACGAGAGAAAAATCTGTTTATTGGATTTTCGTAGGATCATAGAATTTTTGTGGCTGGACTTTTAAACCTTATTCATTTATTCATTCCGTGTGATTAGTATGGTCAGGAGGTAAAGAAAAAGAGAGGAAAAAAAGGAAATAAAGAAAGAAAAAAAAACATTAGCACCATGGTTTTCAATGCATGGAATTTTATGATTTTACAATCCTATAATCCAGAAATGGGAGGCCATCTTTATGTATGATGGCATCTCCAACAAAGATCCAGGTGCACACCAAGGTCACACGGAAAACGAGTAAAAAAAAATAAAATAAAATGTTAGGGACACGTCGATGGAGATTCTGTGAAATTATCTACTACTCTTTAGCAAGGCTGACCTTTGCATTAGTTTCTTCAGGGAAATATGCTGTTATGTGCTGGCGGTGGGATGGGACCTGTCGTTTTTTTGGTTAGCGTAGCTCATGACCTTTTGTACTTGTCTATGACAAACAATGTTCTTAGGAGAACGTTAAAAAATATAAAGCATTCTGATTTCTGTACAAGGTCTAATTAACAAACACCATATGGCCAAAGGTATGTGGACACCGGCTATTAATTAGAGGAATTGCCTGATTAAGCCACTCCCACTGCTGACACAATGGGAATAATTAAGCACATAGTCACGCAATCTCTTCATACTTTGGCACTATCTTTCCAACAAGTCAGCGATTATGGGAGCCAAAAACGTCAGGGAGCGACTTCAGGTGTGAAGTGATCGAGACCTGATAACTCAGGGCCAATGGCAGCGAATCCTACCAGGAATGTTTCAATATAAAATGGAAAGCCTTCTCAGAAGAGTGCACTCTGTTACTGCAATAAAGGCTGATCCAGCTTCATTATAATATCCTCAGTTTCCAAATGTCCACATACTTTTTGTCACATACTTCATCTTCTTGTTGTACTTACTGATCATTGGCTTTGTTATGCTGTGATTCCACCTTTACACTTTTGAAATCTCCGAATCGCGTTTTGCTGCATTATGAAGGCCTGTACGGTGCGCTTCATAAAGCGTTCATAATTCATAATAAGCATGGCTATACCGTGTTATGCCTTTTTATAAATATTTATAGCCGTGTTTATAATGCTTCACGGATCCATTATAATGTGTTATGAAGCTGTTCATAGACTGTTATAGGCATAGCATTGATAGAAGGTCCTGCCGAAACAGCGTAACAGCAGCTGCTTCAGCATAATGATGCACGCAGCATAAATGGCGGTTTTCCCAGAATTCCTCTTCATTGAATTGCACGGCCATGAAGTAAGCAGTCACTCCATCATTAAGCCAAAATAAATATTCATTTAAAATTATCAGTATGCAATTACGTGCGATCTAGATATGACCAAGGTCAAGAAAACTCCAAAAAAAAAACACTGGGAAGAAGGAGGCAACTTCCCAGCTGTGCAAACCCTGGGAAGCACTTAAATCGCAGCTTTGACAGCCGACCATATTTCACTGTAATGCCAGGAAATGGGCATGTTTACCATCAGGACTGAGCTGTTATTTTCCCTTCCTCTTTGGTCTTTTTTCTGGCGGCCATGTTTCGCTTTGCATGCATTTTTCAAATGACAATGTGTAAATAGGCTTATACTAAGGGCATAACTAACCTCTCCGACTGGTCTGGGAAATTAGATGATGGAACGGCGTGTCAGAGATCTAAATGAAATCCAGTAGAATGCACTGTGAGCAGGGTTGTATGAACCTTGTGTGACTTTGTGTCCGTTGCCCATGTAGGGCTGGGAAGTACAGATTTTCCATCTATCTGTATTAGACACGGTTCTGTGTCCTCCAGCCTGAAGCAATGGATGCTGGGAATATAGAACATTATCACAGAATCCCTTTAAAGAAGACTTTAACGAAGAGTCAGCCATCAAACAGATCCAAGCCAAGAAAGTGCCTCTCTACTGCGAACTAGATTTGTGAGTTTGTCCAGCAAAATGTCTCTGGTGTCAAAGGCGGCCTTGATACATCGTCACAGTCACAATGAAGTCATTTGTTTTTCTCAATAGTCCCATTTCAGTGCAGTTGTGTTGTCTAAACCTACAGTAGCCTGGGGTCTAGAAGACAACTGCTAGGCAAACATATTTACCTAAAACTTCACACAGAATGGAAGGTTTAAGCTTTTACCTACATACATTTGGTTCCAGATTGGGCTTCCCTATTACATATATGATTACAGCTTTCCTTAAAGGTTAGTGATGTATGTAATGTTTTCGAGGGAGTTTTAGAAGCAACATAGGCAGTAGTTGCCAGTTTTTGTAAGAACTTAGAAACCAATCTTTAAAAAAACTTCGAATTTCACCTACTGTACTTGTCCGTTGAAGTGTCTATGCATGTCTGACCACCCTTGTCATCTCCCTTCCTGTCCCGATGGTGGTATCGTGGATGCGACATACGAACACCGACATCGATCTGCCACCCTACACAGAACTGGCTAAGTGATGGACTTTGCTTTGACCATGACAACAATTTACACTTTGCTGTTAGCAAGCAAGCCCACTCTTTCCTTTTCAGTAATGTTAGCATGCCCTGGGGGGGAGGGGGGGCAGCCAGTTGATCTTGGACCCTCATGAGATTTTTTTTTTTCTTTCTACTTGGGAGTTTTTGGTTCCTTTCCTCTGTTTTTCTTTCTGTCTTTTTGTTTTTTTTCTCTTCCATTTTCACTGATTCTGAATTATTCCTTATTCCGTAAAATTGATGCGTGAATGCATTATGACAGACCCAAGAAAAGCACTTCGGTCTAACTCTGTTGTGAAAGGCGCTATATAAAATTTAATTGAATTGGTGATGAATAGCCTTTTTTTTTTTTTTACCTTATAGGGACCAGTTTTCTGCTTTTATTTTATAAAAATCTGTGACCACGTTGAAAAAAATTTAAATGCAAAAACTCCTGTATTTTGTTTGCTTACTTATGGGATACATTACAGTAGAGGTTGGGTAGAGGTTAAGGTTGTCATAGTTAGCGTTAGCATTTTCCCACAGAAGTGAATGAGCCCAAAAAAATATAATTACACGACTGTGTGTGTGTATGTGTGCGTGGTCGTGTATATATTACATCGAGGGGATCAAATGCAGATACAATCAAATAACTAAAAATGCTAGAAATATTTACATTTTGTTTCGTTACCTATGTGTCAGGTTGGGGCTGGGTAGGGATTAAGGTAGTTTTAGTTGGGATTATGGTTTTGCCAATAGAAATGAATGGGTGCATATATCTGGCTAATCTCTGTATGTGTGCCCCTATCTGGCCTTTAATCCTGACTGGGAAATAGCCCTGCTCTCCCTGTCTGAGGCTCCACCTTCCAATGTCCCTGACCAGCATAAGCAATTGGAAGATGAATAGAGATGTTGATCCAGCCATAGGCTGTATCATATAGCTCTCTGTTTCAAGGCAAGTTAAAATAATTTATTAGACAGCCATTTGTGATCTAATCTTCAAGAAGCTCACTTTAATCCCTGAATGCGGTCGTTATATTTTCTTTCATTTATTCACTTTTTAGCGGGGCCATAGTACGCAGCGTGGTGTTTAGCGTGGCAGCAAATCTGTTAGTCTCCGGAGATGAGACATTATTCAAATGAAGGGCTTTAGCCTAGCATTCGAGAGGGATGCCGGTTTGTTGAAAAACCTGACACCCGCTCCCTCGCTCCTGCTTTTGTTGGCAGCTGAAGGCTTCTCTCCGTCGCTGCTCTTTTATCGGGCCTGAGAGATGCGGCTGGTGATGAAGCAACACATTTTGGAAGAGCGGAAAAATGCCAGGATTAAATGTCAGCAGCAGCCATCAGCCGCTGACAAACAGGAGCTAATGTGACACATGTAACCCTAGAACACAAAAAAAATCTACATCTAGCAAGTAAAGCACACAGTGGGATATTATTTAACCTGCAATTCTCCTTAACGTGGATGGCAAAGTGTTTTTTAACTTGAGGTATAAGAATCAGCTAAATGTTAAGGTTTAGTCACATGACGTCGCATGAGTGGCGGGTCGGTCTCTGTGCCCGTGATGAGAAGATCGCGGCTTATTTTTTGCAAAAGAAGAGCAAGTAACTAGGATTGTATCTGAACCCCATGTGTTGCAAAGTACGTTCACCTTAAATGGAAAAAGGTCATGCATTTTTATTTCACTGTCTGTACCGTTAAACTACGCTGTTAGCAAAAAATGAACAAACGCATGTAACGCATGTTACTTTTGCATGGCTTCCCAAAACACTAGTATGAACAACAAGAGCAGCAGGGGTTTGTGTTTTTTTTAATATATGTTATGGCTGAGATTATTGCGATTTCTTTGCCTGCAAATGAAGTCCAACGTAAAAGCAGGGGTGCTATTGGGGGGCGGGGGGGGGGGGGGGGGGAGTCATTTCCCAGCGGCCCGCAGGAGCAGGGGCGCGGGAAAATTCTGAATCAGCATGTGGTTTT
>JAODKE010000055.1:7511536-7528582 GCA_026779605.1 Mormyrus hasselquistii
GGGGGTTGGATGATTCCAAGGGCCCCTGAGAGACAGGGACCCGAAAAATATAGAACATAATTGGATTGGTCTGGGTTGGAAGCCTAATATTATATGTGTTCATGGGGTCCGCAGCCTTGGTTTACCAGCCCCTGCCCCTGTGCTTCTTGTTGCAAGGCACCGTTAGGCAGAGCAACACACCCCTTAACTGCCATTTTACTTATGAATAAAGCACAACCTTGTACAACTTTAACTTAAACCGCATGCTGTTTGGATTTGTTGTGGAAGCACTGTTTATTTTCGGAACGAAAACAATAGCGACATGTTATCAACACATTTTAAATATTTAAGATGAGTTTCCCTGGTAAAGTCGGCAATCAGATTTATTTACGAGTTTCAGACTTTAGCAACACTAGCATTGAAAGTTAGCTAGAATCCAGACGCTCGAGTGTGACATGATTCAGCTGCGGTATCAGCTGATGTTTGAGCAGCTCAGCCTTCTGAAGTTTAAATAAAACACAACCAACTTTTCAATAAGGCAGAATTACGAGAGAAAATGCAGTATTCCCATCACTTATTAATCTATAAAATCAATTTTAAAGTGCATTGCATTTTACATTATGTACTCTATGCCCTCGGGTAGGTATAAAACACCATTATATAAACTAAAAGACTAAGCTAAGTGGATATTCTTCCCAATTAAGATATGTTTTTTCTAGGAGATTAACTTCTGCACTAGTTTTACATTTCATCAACATTACATTAATTGCTTTTTTGTTGCAATTTATTGCTCATGAATGATTCATCGCTGTCAGGAGGTCACGCACTGGAGTTATTTATACATAACGAGTAAATTTCATACTGCGTGAAAAGGATGACCTGCACCAAACTTAAATTTAATTCGGCTAATTTGCATGATAATTTGATGGTATCATAAAAGACAGTTGTCATTTCATACATTCTTATGAGCGGTCAAATGCCATAGAGATTATGGAAGGTGTTTTCAACATATTTATGACAGTGACAGAACAGCTACTTGTCATTTAAGTAATATATAATATAATATAATATAATATAATATAATGTTTCTTCTAGATTTATATATACAATATATGGTTTTGGGAAATTGAATCTCTCCTGCTAGCCATGTGGATAGCAGAGCAGTATTTTAATTTATCTGTTTTTCCTGTCCTGTTCTTTTTTATACACTTCTTTAGTGACTTGTAGTTGTTCATATTATCCTTAGTAAATGTTAATGCATTCCAAGTTGAAGGACATATTCTCCATGTGATGTATACAGTATAAGCACTTCATATTGTACCACAAACATTTTTATTGCCAATTTTTTTTTGTACTGTTATTGTACTCTTGTATTGTATTCTTTCCCATGATAATTTGCCGGTGTAGTACAGTGGTTTAATTCCTGGGTATGTTTGTTAGTATTGCATCGGCTCCGGGGTCTTCTATAGAAACTTCAAATACAAATGCTTTCTCCACTGAGAGAGATTACTAACTATACTCTAATGACTGAGAACTATTTAGGGCAGTGATTTGTTTTTCTGCAAGCACAGCAGAAGAGCAGAAGAAGGAACCCTGAAATAATTTTTAATAAAAGTACAGAAATGTGTGACATGTAAATGTACAGTATAGATTTTTTTGCAAAGTAGACCAGCAATAATTACCTGTAAATTTAATGAAGCTCTGTAAAATGTTTTTTATCACAGTCTGGCTTAGATACACATCTACAGTAGAGGTGACTTACCATGTAATACAGGCAGCACTGTGTATTTTGAGGTAGATTATTCAGTTCAGTTGATTAACAGATACTTCTTTTGTCTTTAGGATTCTTGGATTTACTTCTAAATTGTTTTTTGAAACATTTATTTTCTGAATGAGCATTAAGACCCAGTCCCTGATTACATCAACTTTTCAAAAAATGTGATGCGTAAAAATAATTTCGATACTTATTATATGTTCTTTGTTTATTTAAAATCTCTCTGCAAACAGAGAAATAAATAATTATTAATTGTGTTCCCGATTTTATTACTAAAGTAAATTCGGTGACACTCCTTTCGGGGGCATTAGTAACTCAGTTACTACTCAAGTACAAATCATGAACCAAATGCACGAAATACGTGAACCGTTATGAGTGATTGATAAACGAACATACAGTAGGATTATCACATAACTTACACTTAACGCTTTATTTAACCAGAAACTAAGTAAGAGTGTACTACTAAATTATTTGTGTCCCCTTAAGTAAAGTGTCACTGTAAAGTTTAGCTAAAAGTTTTAAATAATTTAAATCACATATTTTCAATATTAATTAAATAAAAGGTAGAAATGGCTCATTCTCTTTGATACTGTTGGAAAGCGTGTGGTTACCAATTAGGGTTAATCTGTTGCTTTACATTGCAGCACACGGACTCCTTCCAAGCGCAGGTTGGTTTCACAGAAGGAGCAGATCTGTGAACAGCTCACTAAAAGCTCTTAAACGTCTTCTGTTTTTGGAAAAAATCATGTGGGCTTTAGGTGGGTGTTTATCACACGTTTTGTTCCATATTTTGTGAAGATGTGTCATTATTCTTTGAATTCTTTTTTTTTTTTTTGTATATGTACTGTAATGTATCCTTTAAAATCAAACCAAAAAATAAATCTCCAAATTACATTTGAAAGCAAAATACAAATCACACCAAAAGTTGCACCAGAGTTTTTCCTTCTTTACACTATTTTGGAAGTAATTTTTGTCCTATTAGCACCTACAGTATTATTATCATGGTACCAGTTCTATTTATAAGTACGAATCCAGGATTAATGTCATTATCAGACTGTGAAGCTACACTTCAGCAGTTTATTTTTAAATTGCCGTCATATTCTGTAAGCATTGTTTAGCTAATTGCTACAAAACACGTTGTTCCATTAATTTTTTATAAACATCATTCAGAAGAACAAGCCACACCTCCACAGAAACCGTGGTCCAAAATCACATGGCAACCTTTCCCCCAAACCACCAGACTAAAGTGGCAATTGGTCATGCAGTTTTGGCTCAATGCATGGCCTTTTATTATTATATACATTAAATATACATTGTCACCCATATTGTCTAGAAATGAATTAAATTGTACCTTTGCTCAAAACAAATAAAAGAAACAGATGTGCAAATAGATAGATAGATAGATAGATAGATAGATAGATAGATAGACCCAGTAAAGTGTCTACAGAATAATAAGGATGATTGTCTTTTTAAATGCAATCAGCAGACAACGAAATGTTATGTTGGAAACTCTTTATAACAAGATTTCCTACATACTGTAGGTCCTGTAATAGCTTGACACATAAAATAAATCTTAAGCATATTTAATAATGGTATTTATGCTTTTATGTCTGCAGAAAAATCTCAAATGACTAACGGATTCTCTTTAGATACAGGCAGGTCATTGCCCTCGACCCATCTGTCCTCTAGCCGTTTACCCCGGTCAGGGAATATCTCTGATCATCTTTGCTGAAATTAATTTTAGAATGTGAATGTCGCAAACCATTTTAGTGCTTTGATTCTATTCATCTAATTATAAGCCATGGTGTTTCACATGCTATCTGGGGACACATGTTTTCATCAATGCCATTTATCTTCCTAAAAGTCTTCTCCGGCTGTTCGGAGATTCGATAGCATGAGAGTCCTATTGTGCGCATAGTGAAAGACCCTTTTATTGAAGGCAGAGTTAACATTTAATAATGAGCTGAGCTGAGCTACTTCCTCTGTTCCCCAGATTGAGATGAGCGCCGATACAGGCCTATGTCAGGACCAGACAATGGACTCCGGGGCACCAACCCGCCCCCACGCGTCACTGAGTCCAGGCCATTAAGTGCTCACAACAGCAAGAAACTGTGGCTCCCTTCCTACTTGTGATATGTTAATCAGCATTTTCTCTCTGCAGCACATTCATTAAACTCACAAAAGATAGGTCATTACATAGAGAGTGCCCTTGTAGAGAAAATGTTTTCAGATAAGTGTTAGTGAATTGGGCAAATTACATATGTCTGGGTTCTATTGTAAAGATTCATTTTGTGAGTATGCTACATTCCAATCTTTACAATTTCTCTTAACACTGAAACTTTTTTATTATAGTCTGAAGATTCATGACTGATAATAGCTTCGCCTACAGTTTCAGCAATTAATTTTGAATATTCCAAGCACACCATCTATTACCTCTGTATTGTTTTTGTGTTTTGTTTTTCAGTTTTAACTTTGCAGGAAAAAAACGAAGTAAAATATGTGCTAGTTTAAGTAATGATTTGAATGATTTGAGTCGATTCGCTCAGTGAAAGACGAACTCAGACACCTAAATAAGCTTCTATTCTTAAGTAATGCACAGTTAATGCTAATACTATTTATTAAATGTAGTGAATATTATTTCCTGGAATGTTAATTGATTTGCTTATTTAATTAGCAGAGGAAGCTTCTACTTTCCTGAAGTATTTCAAAAACGAATTGTCCATAAGCACTTTGTTTTTACAGTAGTTTTAAAATAGTTAAGACTGCATCAAATTAAGTGACACGCGTAATTTCCCTCAGCTGACCTTTCTTGAATAATTAGCGTGCAATTTTACATCACAGACGATGGCTTCCTTTATTTTCCTCTCATCATAAGAACAACTTTTACTCTATACTGTATACTGACTTGTTCCTGTGTTCTCCTAGCGATTAGTTTACAAAGGAATTTGCGCAGTTACTTTTAAAGTTGCATTTGATCTGTGGGAAAAAGAAGATTCCAAGCACATTATAGGGATTAAGTAGAATTAGAAAGGTGGCGTGATGCGGGTGAGGTAAGGCTGGTATTAAACCATATTCTCTGGTCTCTAGTTTTCCTGCAGTGTTTTAAGGCTTGGGACACAATTGCTCTTTTGTCATATGGTTCAGAAGGAAATAATTACAGGAAATAAATGGATCTCAAATGAGACTCAAGAATAAAGTCTGCCTATAAGGGAACCAGAGTGAGGGAACCAGCATTTTACTGTAAGTGCTGGACGTCACCAGCAGGGGTGATGATGTAATTTTAGGCCCTGAAACCTGATCAATTTAGTTATTTTTATGGCCTCTGTCACTCATGGGCTCTTGTTATCGATATAATCCCCACCCCCCCCTTTTACAGCACCCCTGTTTGCCAGTATTCACGCTAAGGCCGTTTGTCGGGGTTTAGCAAGGTGATTGTACAAAGCCCACGACCACAGACTGATGGAATACATACACAGATTTCAAAAACACTTTACTCAAGAGGGGCACAAATACTATAGTAGTACAATCTTACTTAATGGCCCAGAAATTTAGTGTTAGTTACATAATTCATCATTGACGATTCATGTATTTCATGCAGTTTCTGCATTTGTTCATGATTTGTTCTTGAATAGTAACTGAGTTACTACGTTACTTGTGCCCCATAGAGTTAAGTGTAAACCCCAATTTCTACTGTTTCTCCATCAAAAAATCAATACCATTAAAACAAGATAGTTTTTCCATTCATTTTTGTGCATAGCAGTTGGAATACAAACATGCAGCACAGAAACACATAAGTTTAGTCCAATAATGGGTGAGCAATCAGTTAAATTCTGAATAATCTGCTCTGTCATGAGATGGAAAACCATGCAGGGTTAGCTAACAAATAACAAGAGTATTCCAAACATGAACTGCAAAAAAAATGCATTCCACTAATATTTGCTTAAAGGAATGAATTACTGTAACATATCGCCATATCTGGTGAGATGAAGGACACGGGGGCAAGTGTGATTAATAAGCAAGAAAGGCTTTATTAAAGAGAAAAAAAAAAACAAACCTGAAACAAACAAGATTGAGTAATCAGAATGAGGAACCAGGGAGGGGACCAAACAAATGGGTAGACACATAGGCTGGGACACTGGACAGGGCTGGGCACCAGATGGGTATTAATCTGGGACACTAAACAAGACACAGGACACAACTGGGAGCATGTAAGAGGTCTGGGCAGGAGTAGGGACAACACTGAGGACTACTAACACCACATATGTCAGGACGGGGCAGACAGGTGGTGGAACCATGAAGACAGAAATGCAGAGGAGAACTACGGGGGACACAAGCCGGGCTGAAACAAAACAGTACTGGGCAAAGGGACAGGACAGGACAAATAGCAGGATGAGGGCACAAAACAGGCAGGGACAGGAAATGGGACCAACAGTACAAACACCAGACCAGGAACCAGAAGTAAAATCCAGCAATCAGCAGGATCCCCGGTGTATAAATGTCAGGGGTTGACACAGGGATATGCAGAACAGGGAAGACCATGACAGGATGAGTAGAGGAGCTACAGAGAGAAGATGGAATAGAAAAGGGCACCATTAGAGAAAAAGACCAGGAATCAATGACTGGACAGGGTATTGGCAGTGGAATCTGGGCACAACACATGGATAAAGGGGATGTTCTGAGAGTTTTCTGGAGCTTAGGAAACTGGGCAATGATCCTGGGCCATGGATCCTCCTGGGCCCCTTCTCTGGTAAGGTGTTACCTCTCTGGACAGCAGAACGGGAGGCTCCCAGAGAGCCAATGAGGCTGGAGGATGCCAAACAGCTAGTGGGACCAGAGGGGCCAGCAGGGCTGAAGAGTGACATGGAGACTGTAGGGCTGGAGGGCGCAAAGGGGCCAACAAGACCAGAGGGCACCGAGGGGCCAACAGGACAGGAGACATGGGGACTGCAGACTGTGAGTAGGAGGACAATGGGGAATCTTGGTTTTTATTCAGGAGACTCGCAATCACAAACACTCAGACTCCTTGCTTAGTCTCTCGAGAGTGCCGATCAGGTCCTCCATTGACTCCATGAAAATCACAGTGTAGTTGGGCAAGGTCAAGATCAGGAAATGTTTCTTCACCAACAGATGCCCCACAGCTGCTGGACCCCACAACCCTGCCCAACACTCAGTCCATGCAAGCATTGAACAGAGTAGGAGCAAGAACACACCCCTGGTGAACCCCAGAATCAACTGGGAAGAACACGGAGCTCCTCCCTTCATTCTCCACAGCACTCACAGTACTAGTATACAGGCTAGCCAAGATGTCCAGCAACTTCGGGGGCATCCCATAGATGTCCAACATCCTAGCCGGATGCTCAAAGTAGCTGGCCCAGCAGGTCACAACTGCAGTGTCATCCGTAAGGACCGTTCCATCTTCCGCCCGGACTGCAAGTTTCCAAGGAAGAAATTCAGATGTATGTAATGCTTCAATTAATTTCTAAGCAGGACATGGATCACTAGACCAATATTAGTGTGTTACCTGCTCACAGATTTCTCTAACAGACATATCCTCATTTGCTCTCATAGCCTGCATAGCTGTTCTCCTCAGTTCCTGGTACAGACTAGAATTGCTACCAAGTCCACTTGACATTCTCCTAATATGTGGTAGCCTACTGGACCTAAGCTGAATCTTCAGAGTAGCAACAATAAGTCCGTGTTCAGAATTCACAAGCTGGTGACTTCTGTAGACTCTGCAGTTCAGCAGAAGCCTTCAGAGTGTGCCCACGAGGGTGTGATCAATCTACTTCCCTGCCCCACCAGAGTTGGAGAACCAAGTCCAACAATGCAGGCCAGGGTATTGGAACCAGGATCCATCGACCCGCAGCCACTGACCACTGTCAAGGAACATGAAGCCACTCTAACCCCATTCTTCAGACCCATGGGGACTGACACAATCCTCATAATCAGCCTTGTCAGTGCCAGTGGTCACACTGCCGATGGTACGGCTGGAGATGAGGATTACAGGATGGTTGAAAACGAGGCAGGAGCCAATGGGATACCCTGAGGCAAACCGGGCAAAGTCAGGCACCTGGAGGTGAGCGGGGTGAAGCCAGGGCCTCTGCAGGTGAACAAAGTGAAGTGGGAACCCCTGAAGAAGAGCAAGGCAAGGCCATGACATGCATAAGCATGGCAGGATTCTTAGGGTTGCGAGCTGGAAGCTCAGGTGAAACAGCCCTCTGTGGGCCAGGAACCAGGAGCGTGCGTGAAGAGACTTTCTCTAGGCCAGGATCTGGAGGCTTGGAATGAGAGGTTGCCCTTTCTAGACCAGGTTTTAGAGGTTAGGGAGGAGTGGCGGAGGCTTACCTGGGGTTAGGAACCTGGGACTCATGTGGAGTAGCCCTCACTTGAGCCAGGCACAGCAGCAGCCTCTCTTGAGCTGGGTACACTGGAGATAAAGATGGGCTCAGGAGGCTCAAGAAAAGTGGTGGGTGATTCGGACGTTGGGAATTTCTCTGGAATTCTCCTCCTCTTCTAGTTCCTCCGTGTTGTTGACCTCGACGGGTTGGTAAACCAGCAGGGTGTGCGAACCAGAGGCTTGGGTAAAGGTAAGAGGCTAGAGAGGCATAAGACGGCATCCCATGAAGACACAGAGCGTGGAAGGCACCTCAGAAATGCCACTAGGCATCTTATGGAGATCCATCATTGTGTCATATCCAGCAGGATGAAGGATGCAGGAGCACGCACAATTAATGAGCAAGAAAGGCTTTAATAAACACAAAAGAGCAAAACTGAAACAAACAAGAACTTGAGTCTGAATGGGAGGAGGGGAAGGCACAGGCTACACATGGTTATGATGTTGTCGACAGATCTGGAGAGCACTGGACTAGGAGGCATTACATAGGGACTAATGTGGGAGCAGACAAGAGGAAGCTGGGAGTGGTTAACACGAGGTCAAGAACGAGAGGTGAGACAACCAAGCACCGAGCGTGGCTCTAACAAGCCACACCAGGGAGGAGACAGGAGGGTCAGGCAGACATGGTGGGCAGGACATGACACATATGTTAATTTTCCTACGTACCACTCCAATGCAAATTTGTTATTAATTTCTGTGTCCATGTGTGCAGGCCAGTGACAGCAGGGCTAAATGAGGGAGATGGGTTTGCCAGCCAGAACCAGAGAATAGCTTTCCATGTGTCATGACATGAACCACCTCCCCACTGCCGCGACTCGCGGGCTAATGAGCAGCTGATGATGGGAGATGGTGTGTTTACTATCCTGCCTTAATTTGCCTCACAATAATGAGCTCCTCGCATGTGAAGAAGCATCCAGATAAACAACTTCGCTGTTAATCATGCAACAAGAAACTTCTTGAAAAAGTGTATTTATCTTCTGTGGGGGAAAAAAAGCTTGAATTTCTAAATCAATAAAAAATATGCAATATAAAACTGGGGCAATTAAAGAATTTGACCCAAAGGCGGCATCATACCTCATCACTCCTCCAAAAATACGGGATAAAATCGTGAAATGGATAAAATAGGGTAACTTAAGCGTAGCTATAGTTTCATTGACTTTCTGCATTATCGTTATGTACGTTATATAAATGTTAGAATGTGTGTCATGAAAATGTAATACTTTGGTTAGCCCTCCTATGCATTCTTCCCTGTGGGGTTTGGGAGTTCTGTCCCTCTCCCATCAAAAGCCCTTCCTGCAGTTACTGGAGCAGAATATTCACCTGTAGCTCATTTTGCTTCCTTCATTTTTTGCTCTCCCCGTCACTCGGCTTCATTTCATCATTGTGACCGTCTCATCCTGGCCCAGATCCCATCTGTTCGTGAAAATGGGAAATTAACGCTAAAACTCACTGCCAAGTGCACTGCTGTTGGCTAGAGCCGTCCGTCAGTCTGTCAGAAGCAGATCAATGAAGAATTATCATTAGCGCTATTCCGGAATAAAAGACAAGGTACGCATTCGAGCACAAACACATATTTGTACACTTCGTTCAAAACGATCGTTTTCCTGCAAAACAAACAAACAAACAACTATTTAAAGCATTAAACTATGGCACTTCTGGAAATTGTTTGAAAGTGTTTTTGAGGGATCAAATATCCAAAATTTCAACTACAGCATTACGAATGTGTCCAGTTCCTAAGTGCTATACATGCACCTATAGCTGGAAGCTGTTTCTGGTTCACTCCTGCTCATGTTTGTCTTTAATTCTGGCACATGAAACATTTCCTCACTAACATGAAACAAATCTTCTCATGCTGGTCGTTTTTCCATCAATAATTATCTTCAGTGACCTTATGTTTGAGCACTGTGCACATGCTAGATAGGTGCATGTTACTATGCTGTTAATGCCCTTTGAATAACTATGAAACACTGCGCCATTGACTTTAGGCCAGATTTTTCTTAGTCAAAAGCGCAATCGCTTTCTGCTGCTTCGAGATACAGTAGCAATGCGGCCAGAATGCACCACATCATCATGGACTCCACATCGTTTTCAGACCGATTCATTCATGGGTGCTCAGATGGGCACAAGTACATTTACTATTTAAATGATGCAGGTGCTTGATGGGAAAATGGCAGCTGCTTTGGGCTCATGCTTACAAATACCTGGTTTTGTAGCCCCCATTCCAGATATGTCCGCTGCAGTCCTAGCATCAGTCCCTGCTCCCATTCCTGTGGTTCCTGGTCCCGAAACTGCAGTCCTTGTGGTTCCTGTTCCTGAGGCTCCAGACCCCGTGCCCAAACCAGTCCCTGCCCCAGACCCTGAGGTTTTATTGATTGTTCCCAAGAAGGAACTCGAGTGTGTTCCCTTAGAGATCACCATAACCCCAGCCCCAAGGACCAACCCCAGAGTGATGCCCCGACCACCACCCTGTCATGACAGACTCTCGCAGGACTTTGTGTTTCGGTCTCTCGCTGAGGAATATGGTTCCCCCGGCTCCTGCTTAGCTGTCGGTTGTCTTGCGCTTGGTTCCGTTCCCCGTATGTCTGGCCCCTTTGTGTTTCCGCCTGGTCCCTTCCCTTCTTCAGTCAATGTCTCCCCTGGTTTTATGCCCCCTGGTGGTTCTGTCCCCTTTGTTGGTTTATCCCCTGGTGTTCCTTTGTTGTCCCCTTCCTTGGTGTCTTTGGGTCTAGTGATCCTGTCTTTGATGTCCCGGTTTGCATCTGCATTTTGTCAGTTGCTGTCCTGGTTCTTCTTGTCCTGTTTCCCACTTGTTCCTTTGTTGTTCCCGTTGGTTCGTAGTTGGTGTCTTGCTTTTGTTTTCCCAGGTGCTGTTATCCTGTTGTGTCTTGAGTCCCGTTGTGGATTTAAATCCGTGTTAGTGTGTCTTTCCCCAGTCCGGTCATTGACGTTTCATTCTCCTGTGTGTCTGTACAGAATAAACCCCATGTTAACCCAATTTCCCCAGCTCTTGTGCCTGTATCCCCGTCCTGACAGGCACCACTTTGCTGGGCCATAAGGCTTGTAAAAAGACAAATATTAGGTGTCAGTAAGATATTAAAATGGCATTATGCATGTAATCTGACACTCAAACATTTTTGAACATATGCATATACAGCCATGGAGCAAATGAAGAGACCACAGTATAATTTTTTTTGTTTCAACAATTTCTCAATTTATGGGTGTGTCTTTGAATAATATATATCTTATATATAACTGAAGCCTGGCTCTTCTCTTTTCGTCATTAATGAAGGGCTTCTTCCTTGCATTATGCATCTTCAGTCCCGCTTCTAGGAGCCTGATATGAACAGTCCTAGTAGTGTACTTCACACCTGCATTTAATGTCTCCCATTCCTTTTGACTGTCACTTGACGTCATCCCCTGGTTCATGACAAACCGTCGGATAAGCTAACAGTCATCTCTGGCATTAAAAAGTCACTTCCGCCCTCTACCTGGCTGGTTTCTGGTCGTTCCCAGTGTCTCCCGCTTCACTTTGTTCTTATGTCCTGCTGTCTTACATATTTTGAGCCTGGAAGCAGCCTGACGCTCAGCGTAGCCTCTGCCAGCAGAACCGGGATTAATCTGGGATTTAAGAATGCAGATGCGTTTAAAAATATGAAGTGGTCTCTTAATTTTTTCCGCAGCTGTCTTTGTATTTTCAAAGACATCAATGTGAGACTGACTGTTTAATCTGTTTTTAATCTGATCCTTGAGTTTTCTGATGGCTTAATTGCATTCTGCAGTTCATCTTAAATGCAGATGCATTGTTATGGAAGTTGCTCTTGTTCAAAGAGCCATCATTCAGTCTCTAGTTCAAGGGCCATTTAGCACTAAGGAGGAAAATGGCTTGGTCACTCGGGATGCTCTCACTGTAAATCTTGTGATTAGGCTGTTTATAGGGCTGTACGTCCCACAGTACAGAAAAGACATGCCCTGCACTATTATTATTAATAACAAGTATCATATACAGAGGAAGAGGGGGGTTGCCTTAGTTTGTCAAGATGAGTGCAATCTAAGACACTTTTATAAAGGTGATTACTGGATGCATTTATATATGCATTTTCATCCACGCACAGATACACATATATTATTGTGCCGGAAGGCAGGAAAGCATGTTTGATGGCCTTCCACCAGGCACCAGTTGTGTCCCAGTTGTGGCTAGACTGCCTGTTTCACCATTAAGTCTAGGTCACATCAAGATGGACGGGTGAAATCCGCTACTTCAGCAGATAGCCACACCGACATTATTATATATTTATTTTCTGCTTCCGTGGCGACTACACGGAGCACAGTAATGAGGGTTACACAACCGGTTGGTAAAAGAACTACGCTCTGCTACCTACCAAGATATTTAGGGCTGTTTTTTCCCCCCCTTCAACCACATATGTACAGTGTAGAATCTCTTCTAGTACCGTGCTGAAATCCGTAGAAGTAAACTGGTCTGATTTGACAGGGTGTTAATTTTGAAACTTTATATTTCCAAGGGTAAATTCTATATAGTGAGATGCAGCTTGATGCTGGAGAATATGGAAGAGCCAGTCGATGAAATATCTGCTTGAAACACAAGTATGACACAGTAAATATAAATTAAGAGTCATTTTATGGATGAAAGTAGCGTCAGGTTTAATACGATGAGGTGGCATGAAATATCAATTTATACCAATTTATACTGAAAAAAAAGCCCATAATGTATTGTTTGGTTTAGGTGCTGTCCTGCAGGATTGACTGGATTGCATGGTGTTTGGTTAAAAGACATTTTAAGAAAGATAGTTCGGGAACAGGAAATGGTGTGCTATTTAGCGCTTTTAGAGCTAAATTACAGCCTCTGTCCACTCAGTTGGGGTGGAAACAGTGAAAACTGATAGAAAGTTACTCTAAATAAGCAGGAAACCAATGTGTGCATGTGTAGGCCTATTATTTTGATGAAGTGCTGCAGATGGTTATGCTGCATCAGTCAAAACAAATTTAGCGGCTACGGTAATCTGGAAAAGTCGACAGATGTGGCAGGTGGTTATTGAGAGTGACATGTATATTGTATATTCATTTACCGGAAAAAAAAAGCGACTGTTTTTCAGTTTTCCTTGCCGATGACTTATTTATATTGAGGTGAAGCCTGGAAATTGAAAAAAAAAGCACGTAATTAAGGAAGCAAATCAAAGGAGGATAAATTAATAAAATAAGCGGATAAGCAAACACGGCGGTTAGCGTGCTCACCTCAGAGGATTCGGCTTGGTGCGTGTTGTCTTTTGGGGGGGGGGGTGTTCTTTCAGGTTCTCAGGAGAAACTGACCTGCCAAGTTGTCCATAGGTGCGAATGACTCCTGCGTTTCTCCACGCCTTGTGCCCGACGCTCGTGGGATCGGCTCCGGACACCCGGGGCCCCGTGTCGAACACGCGATATAGAGGATGAAGCAGATAAACAAACGCTTTGGCTATTTAACTGCACACATTGGACATACAGCAGTTTATTGATCAATTGCATTTTGTGACATACGAAGTCTGCATTTTCTCTCCAAAGTGATTCTAAAAAAAAATAAATAAATAAATAAATAAAAAGTCTAAGCACACAGCAGGAAACTTGTTCATCTGAGCAGGTGCATATAGGATTGATGGTGGTTATTGCAGCTGGGAAAGCAGTGGGAAGTCATACAGTGGTATTTCTGAGTTTGTCTGAGTCCCCTATTTTTGGACTTAGAAAGAAAAGGGCTACCTGATCCTCTTATGTGCTTTTTTTGCAACCATTGACACAGAACAACAGGAAGTAAATAACACCAAAGGATTCTGCTAACAATGGCTTTTTGTCTGTCTGTTTGTTTTGTCTTGGAAGCATGCCAACTTGGGATGGGTTATTTTTAAAATCAGTAGCTATAGTTTGCATTCATTGACTTTGCACATTATCTTTATGTCGCAGGCAATAAGTATTTGGAGTCACGCAGCACGGAAATGGAAACGCAGAATTAATTTTTATAATAATCACTGGGAGGGATCAGGAGGTTTTATAGCAAATCTGTATGAGTGATGGAAGATGGAAGCGTTTGATAGCGGCTGATCTCCCGAGGTTTGGGTTCTGGAAAAGTAAAGTACTTGGTTGAAATAATAATAATGACGGCTCTCTTTCAAATTTGTTTACAGCTCAGTGTCTGATATCCCCCTTTTTTGTCTGGCTTCCACTATCAGAAGCGGCTGATTACAGTTTTGTGATTCTCTTGGTATGTATTATGCGAAAAAAATATTAATCTTTTTATTTAAAATCGATAACATTTTTTATGTCGAAAGAACTATCCTGTTTAATGTAGCCTGGAAGGGAAGATCAAGGGTTTTTTGGGTTTTAGTAGCATTTTCAATCTTTCAATTTCTATAATATTCATTCACTTCTGAGGTTGATTTTAGTTTGTTGTTCACAATGGACCTGTCCTATTGTGGTGGGATGAATTTTGGTATTTTTCTCTTTCATTGTCAGGTCTTAGGGGGCGTAGGGGCATTATATTTTTCTTGTGCTCCAACTATAAGTTTTGATTGGCCAGTTTGGTCATATTAAATTCTATACTATAAAAAAGCTGTGAGATATATAACATACGATGATTTTGCCATGGATAAAAATGTTTTACATGAATGCGTCGAATCCCAACCAAAGCTAGCTGAGCCGCCAATCAAGCTAACGGTGTACTAGACCTGCTCATGTGAGGGATTAAGGGCAGCATAAGTTTGCTAGGGGTGTCGCGACTCTGCATCTGCCTGACGGCTTTGGTGAGAGCCGCGTACTGCAGCCGGGACCCGTTCGAGATGAGCTCACGCCCGATTCTCTGCAGCAAGCATGTGAGGTACGATGCTGTGCATAGACGCCCAAACAAAATGAACTGAATAGCAGATCAAGAGCTTAAGTAATAATAACTGCAAGGTCATACAATGCTTTGCAACTGGTAAGCTTAAAGACCCACACGGAGAACAGGACAACCTAGAGATGGAGAATTGCCATGCGTATTTGACCATCAATAGCTGACGTAGCCTACATGACACATAACAACAACAATAACAAAGGAAAACAGTAAATAATATCAGTGGTCGTTGTCGGGGCTGGTCAGTCCTGTAGGCCACCACCTAAGGAGCCAACTTCTGAGCGCGTGCCGACTTGCATGCCCAGTTTTCCTGGGAAGTCTAACAAGCCGGCAGGGGCAATGCCCACAAGGAAGAACCGGAGGAACAGAGAAAGGAGCTACAGGAATCTTCGCAGGAGTCGTGCGGCCAACGGGAGAGAGAGCAAGAATGCGGACCATAGGAAGGTGGCAGGTACCTTTAAAGAAAGACTCCAGTTCACAGGAGAGAGAAAGAGGGAGAGAGAGAGAGAAAAACTGAGTCAGAAAGAATGTGATATATCCAACGTGCCACAGTGCTGGGTGCAGAGAAGCCCAATGTGTGAGCAACAGGAGATAGCTATCATCTTACACACATGACAGAGTATTCACCTGGGTGTTCTCAGCATGGAAAAGATGGAAAAGCTATCAGAAAGCCTCTGAGCGGATGAGAGAGGAGAATTGTTTATACGACACCCCCGGGTTAAGACAGAAGGGGGGCACCTGAATGGAGTGACAGTGTCTTAGTTGAAGGCTCTGCCTAGAGGCAAGGGGCAAACACTGCCCCCCCCAGAGAGCAGGCAGGAAGTCACACAAAGGGTTCAGCTATTCCTGAGAGCGGCGGCTGAAATTCCCACAGCACCCGCAGAGGGCAGGGATTCTCAGCGAGCCCTCGGGGTCTCCAGTCTCCTTCGTGCAGCGCACGCCCTGGGGAGCCATGACCACCGGATAAAAGAAACCTACATTTACGTATCATTTTTGCATATTAACAAGGAAAACGATGATTATCGTTCAATATTGTTTTTACACCCACGTCAGGCTAAAATCTGTGCGTTAGCAATTTAATAGTAATTCTGATTATGATGATGCAGCACGCTTGCTGTTTCTGTACCACTGGGTCGTACGTGGCTCAGTGGGCTGGGATGCCTGCTATTCGAAGGGCATCGGTTCATGTACCGATGCCAGCAGAGGGATTTCACCATTGGGCCTCTGAGCGAGGCCCTTAACCCTTAATCGCTCCAGCAATCATCCGATCCTGCTTCCTCAATTGCATGTTGCTTTGGATAAAAGCATCTGCTAAGTTAATGTAACGTAAACGGGTAAAACAAATAGCAGCAGGAAGAGTCACATAGACGGACATAACTTTAAGCCAGGGTTTAAGCCAGGGTTTAAACCAGGGTTTAAGCCAGGGTTTAAGCCAGGGTTTCCCAGTCCGGTTCTCGGCGACCCACAGACAGACCATGTAGAGAGGGAGCAAAAACGTGGACTGATTATTAGTAGCCGAGGACCGGATTGGGAGACTCTGCCTTAAGGTTTACATGTGCATTTGTAAGGGAGGGAGCTAAAAGGTAATGGAGGAAACTGAAATTGCAATGGCTGAAACATGCAGTGGTGGTCAGCATGTCCGCCTGCAGCGTGAGTTGCGGTGACAGTGATTGCAGCAAAAGCTGAGTTCAGGTCTGTCCTAAGACTACAGACCCCCAGGCATTAACCAATAGAAAGAGACAGGTCAGGACTGATACCGAGGTGTTGCACCAATGGCATAATTTATGGTAAGCCTGGCTAAAAATAGGATGAAAAAAATAGCGGGTCTTCGATATGGATTTAGATACTAAGACCATGGGGTCATCTCAAATATTGCCAGGCAGACTACACTACACACTAGGAGTCACATAGCTAAAGGCTTCGCAAATGTTTTTATTTATGGAATTACAAGAAGACTTGCACTCTGTCAAGGGAGAATGCGCACTGGTCTACTGGATAAGCCGAGAGCCGCCCTTTAATGTTTATTGT
>JAODKE010000055.1:7553521-7571547 GCA_026779605.1 Mormyrus hasselquistii
TCCTTTGTAATAATACCACTTACAGTTGACAGTGGAATATCTAGCAGAGAAGAAATTTCATGAACTGACTTACTGTATTGCAAAGGTGGCACCCTACGACAGTATCATGCTTGAATTCACTGAGCTCTTCAGAATGACCCATTCTTTCACAAATGTTTGTAAACCTGACTGCATGACTGTGTGCTTGATTTTATGCACCTGTAGTAATGGCTCTGAATGAAATATCTGAATTCAGTGATTAAGAGGTGTGTTCCAATATTTTTGTCAATATAGTGCATGTGGGTGTATGCTCACACCTCCTGAGGGAAAAAAACAGGGTTTTAGGAGAATCAGAATCTCCAAATTAGCCAAAGTTATTGTGTGTGTGTGTGTGTGTGTGTCCTGTGATGGGAATTGAGGGATGGATGGATAGATGAATGGAAAATCCATCCATTTTGTAAAACCACTTATCTTGTAGAGGATCCGGAGCCTTTTCTGGAGGCTGCGGACACAAGACAGGGAACAGCCCAGGAAGGGGCGCCAACCAATCACAGGGCACATTCACACACCATTCACTCACAGGAGCGGACCTGTGGGCATATGGGAAAAGAATGGTTTTGGACTTGGGGGGGTGGGGGGAGCACATGAATACCCAGAGGAAACCCCATGACAACATGGGGAAACCATGCAGATTCCACACACACAGACACCGGGAGACGGGATGTAGTTTTGCACATTTTTGAATAAACTTGATCAGATCGAGGGAGACACAGCAACTGAGGGCCAATGGAGTGATGTGGTTTTGTTATGTGATTAGCATTGTGCGTTGCCAGATACCTGTGTAAATCTCAAGCAAATGAATTAGACTCAAACCCAGGTCCAACAGCTGTGAGACAACAATGCTAACCACTGCACCACCGTGTCACTCCTAAACATAAAATTCTGCATTTAATTGAGTTTAGGTCATATGTATTCTGTCTCTGTTTAATAAACATAAATTACCATATAGTAAAGTCATATACAGTATAGTATTCATATATGCTGTTTTGTTCTTTGGTTGTATAGGTCACGAATACATAGAGGTGAAGTAAAACAATTTAACATTCATAACCTCATGATTTGCTTGAAAATGCTATCTATGAGTTGGTATGCATCTCAAGAAAGTTTTAACTTATTTTGGTGCCAAAATCAATACTATGTTTTTGAGTAATCTGTGTTTCTCGAGAAGACCTCTCACTGCTTCTTGCTTCACAAACACATACTGTACAGTAGTACCAATGGCCAAACAAGTTTGGGAAGGTCTGGCGATGTATTTCTATGCTAGTTATTCATCAAAAGTAGGATCAGCTAGTTTTTTGTTCCTAATAAGAGCCATAATTAAAGAGGGGAAAAAATACATTTCCATTAGTGGCATTTCAAAAGCAGCATATGAGTGCACTGGGGTCAGAGGTAAACTTCAGTCATTTAAGTCATGCTAATGTACAGAGAAAACCTTTATTTATATACTCTGATATGGTGGAAATTGTGAAATGTTTAAATGATGCTATGGAATCTATCCCCATCATGATTTGTCAGGATGAAAATAAATAAACAAACAAAAAATAAATAAATGTGTAAGCGAGTGAGTGAATGAATAAATAAATAAACATTTGACCTTTGGCCTTGGGAGAACTGACTGTGAATTAATGTCCTCTTTAGAGTCTGCCAACGAGATGAAAGGATTCCATGAAATAGGAAAACTGTTAAATCAGACATGAATAATTTCGCAGGCTCACTTTCTTCCCATCGGATTACTTTTTCTTTTTTTTTTCTTTTTTAATCCATGTTACAATTATCCCTACCTAAAGTCTGAGAACTTCTTTATAAATTGAAATTTTTGATTTGAATTAACAGCCGTATTACTACATGTGCTCAGAGCAGATATGTATTGCAGTCGATAACTCGCCGCTGTTCTTCGGCGGAAAAGGGCGATTCCTCAGGAGAGGCCTGGATTTTTAAAAGAAGGGTCTGGTAAAAAACGGACGGACCCCATGGAGCCGCTGCAATACGTCCCGAAGAAGTCCAGCCAGCCGGCACGCGAGGACTTGGGGAAACACGGTGAAGCCGCGTGGTCGGTACAGAGGAGACTGGGGGACGGGATGTAGTCTTGCACATTTTTGAATGAGCTCGATCGGATCGAGGGAGACACAGCAATTGCGTTTCACAAAGAATGTCCCCATTACGGTGTTCTTCAGCTTCCCTTTAAACCTTACTTGTGATCTTCTCTGCTCTTCTTGGCTATTTCTATACTCCAACGTGTCCTTCCAATCTTCCTGCAGACCACTGCAAGGTAGCTTCGCTCGCTGCTGCCGTACCGCAGCATGCTGCGCTCTCGCCGTTATTTCACACCATTGCACGCTTAAGTACTTTCACTTGCAATCCCCCTCCAGTGTAAAATAGGTCACCGATTCTTAATGTAACTTTTAACCTCCTTCCTCAAAGGCTTGGAAGCATAATCCACAATAATGCATTGTCTACAAGCATAATTGTAACGACACTTATTTTGGAGTTTCGCACAAGACATACTTTTCTTAGCGTTTGATGTATCATGAAAATTCATGCGATTTGTCTTCAGGTTATTGTAATAATTTTAGCCTTGCGGGAGCGTGCGGGAACAGAGCATCCTAATGGAAAACATGACAAATAACTTCTTGAACAAAGCACCACATATCACAGATTTCCTTTGTTTCTTCTTCAGGCATGTAATTGTAGGTTCCTCCTCAAATGAAAAGCTGTAAAACTTTAGATTAGTGCTGATGAATTAATATTGCGATTTGACCTAAATCCCATGGGTAGCTGATTTTCATTTTTAGTGGCATAAGGTCTGTGATTTGTTCTTTAGTTGGTAGCACTGTTACCTCACGCCACTGGGGTCGTGGGTTCTAATCCTGTGTGAAGGTTGCATACTATCCCCATGACATGCGATCTGTACTGCCTGGGATGCCCCCCCCCCACCCATGATGGATGGTTAACTAGCTCTCATACTTTACTGTTCATGTTCTGAATATGTAAAGAGTGTGTTTAAGTTAGAAGGCAGCGGGGCTTATTGGATTCTCTATGAGTTTTCAAACTCAGATTCTTAATAATATCCGTCACAGCGACTGCATGCATTTTTGGGTTGTTGTACATATGATGACTAAAACTGCGGCACTTGAATTGCCGTATCGCTTGAATTGCAGTTTTACATATAAGGCGGTTTCTATGGAAACCGAAGAAAAGAAAAAGCCTTTTTAAAATTTGGCTGCATTATAATGTAATAAATACATACATGAATATCCAGGTATTTCACCTTTTCACTAAATGTCAAACGTACTTTGACGAATAAGACGATGCAAAATATATAATGCTTAACTTTTTTGGTACAAGTGTGTCCTCGAGTGCAGGTTAATTAACAGAGTATGAGACCCGATAATTAAAGGTTTTACAGTTATACATTTTTGAGACATTTTCCTTTATTGTGTCATGCATGCCGGTGTCATTTTGTATGTTGCATCATTAGTTCTAAGTTCTGATAAGCCACAACCTCAAAGTTACAGGGCAGATTAATGACTGTACACAATGGTACACATTTGCAAATTGATCCTCGCGACCATAAATGTCAACAAGTTGGGCAGAGTCGGCCAGAGATGCAATGCTGCAAACTAGATGTGGAGGTTACCGTTTCAAATGGAAATTAAACGTCAAGTTAAGGCATTCTTAAACCAGTGCAAAATGCAATATGTCAACAGAATCACATTTGCAGACTCCGGAATAGCCCTGCTTATACATTCTTAAAACAATGTGATGTTTCAGGGATAATACACCCCTCTTTAAGGACCCTCCCAATGGAGGGAGATGGTTTGTTATGTGATTAGCATTGTGCATCGGTAGATACCTGTGTAAATCTCAAGCAAATGAATTAGATAAGGAGTCTAACGACCTATATAATAAAAGATTCTTTATGATTATTTCACAATTACACTGTTGCAGGCATTTTAATATGAGATACTTATCATAAGATAATAGAGCTTTTTTAATTTAGAAAATCTGAGACACATTACATAGAATAAAATATGTGTAGGGTGTGTATGTGTGTCACATAATGAAAAGGTGTGGTGAATTCAGTTTGATGACACGCAGAATCGAAAGCTAGGATCCAATTGGTCATAGAGCAGATATGGTCGAATTCCATGATTCTGGGGGACCTATTGAACATTCGCAGGAAGGAACCAGCCTGGAGATTTAAGGGCTGGAAGAGCCAAATTTAGAATGCAGCCCCCTTCAGTGGAGCGATGTCTGAATCCCACCGAAACGTCTTGACACTGAATCCTTGCTACAGAATTGAAAAAGCTTCACATATACTCAATACCAGTTGGCGCTTCCTTTGTGATGTGCACTGTGTCTGTCTTGGTAACTACATTAAAGTAAAAAATGTTATATAGATATATGTTATACATCGGGTTGCCATATTTAGTACAAAATGCATTAAGAAAGTCAATAAATGATCACATTTCTAGGGTTTGCATGCGCAACAGATTTTATGGGTCTTGTAGCCTCCAGATAAGGTGATTCTTTTTGGAGGCTGTGATGAAATGTTTTAATCATAAACACATGCACAAAAATCACCTGTACGGTCTGTTTTTTACGTTTCACAGATCACTCAAACGCAGCTGTGAATATTAAATATTTTTAAATATGCTGTTATTTTGCCTCAAATAAAACGGCACGCTCCAATTCAGCACAACCTTGGTAAAAATGATGAGGTTTTGTTTCAAGCAGGCCCAGATCCACTTGGTTTAGTACTCAGTCATTTGGATCTTTATATTTTTTATGCCTTCTAGCAGTTAAAGAGTAAATGTTTTTAAACTGCATTTGACGTTTTTTTTTTCTTTCTATAATCCATATATTGTATCGAGAAAATACATTATGTATAGAAAATGATTGCAACCTGCCCTTCAGCAAAGCAATAAGCATGTTCAGATCTGTCAAACAGACTGTGGGTTTTATTAATAAAAAATAGCTTTAGGGTTTGCCTTCTGAGGTTTTTGACCTCTTTTGGGCAGGTTGCAGGTCTGAGCCGTCGCCCTGATTCTGTGTCTGGAGAGTTTGCATGTCCGTCTGGATTTTTTTAAGTTACTACATTTTCTTCCTGAAATGCAAAATCATATGCCTTAGATCAGGGGTGGCCAATCTTTTCCACAAAGAGCCGGTGTGTATGTGGGTTTTCGCTGCAACTCCCTATTTAGATTACTTATTAGAGGACTGATCGGCTGAAGAGTCCTCACACCTGGGTTTGAATGTCTGACCTACAGGTTATCCCAGAAACCTGCACACACACCAGCCCTTGGTGGATAAGATTGGCCACCCCTGCCTTAGATGAACTGATACACCCTGGCACTGGATATGCTATTATTGAAAATGGATAGGTGGGTGCTCTATTCAGACAGCTGAATCGGCCACATGTGATAATATATGATGGCGAACCATTGTACATAATGACTCCAGGAACACAAGGTACTTTAATATTTGTAGCGTATTGTATTGACTGTCATCCGTCTTGTGTAATATTCCTGTAAGCTTATACAAAAGGAACGGAAGCAAGCATTGCGGGTAGTTAGAAATCTAGACTGTATGATATGAACAATATGGATAGTGTGAAATGAAAGAGACTGATGTTGTCTTATGGCAAACATAAAAACTTTACCTCTGTCAATGTACATGCCCTAGCTGAAAGAATCTTACAACCTGGAATCATGAGATTCATGTAAATGTTTTAAAGAACAAAAAAAACGAACATTACCCACAGGAGGTTTTTCTCTAGCAAGACGAGCGTGACGTGTGACGTCTAAACCCGCCGACTAAGCGATGCTGGGGCGTTCTCCCCGTTCTTCTTCACGCCGTTTCCTCATGATCTTATGGTCCTGCATGCATTGCTTGGTAATTCCATGGTGTGCAGCATCGATACAAATTATCACAGTGCACTTGAAAAGCTGACGCCACAAGATATAAGATTCGGGAAGCGGGGAACTGGGGAACATTGATGGGACATTAGCAGTGGGTTTTATCGATTATGCAGGTAGAGTTGAAATATGAACACGAATAAATAGGGTGTCATTAAAAGCAGGAGTATAGAAAATCTCTCAGTGAATGAGGTGCGAATGGTAACCCAAAGGTCTCCATAAGGGTTAAAAATTATGGTGCGTTCTATCTTGGTAAATGAAAGTGACACAGTGTATTTAGTAAAAGGAATTGTTTGAAAGTGTTCCTCATTCGCACAAATACGTATACAGTAAATGACTGTGTTCTGTTTAATTTTTATCTCAGATTTGCATGTCATTCCTTCAGTTCTGCGTTTCCATATGTGACGTTCTCATGTAACGACTTACCGTGTGCTGAAGGTCCTGTCAACAAAGAACGCTGCTGAAAAGTACAGTGAATGCATGTTTTCTAGATTAATTAACCGTGTTGGTACCAACGACGCCTATCTGACTCTGGCAAATATAAAATCATGGAGAACGCTAAAAAGAAGAGATGAAATCCAGTAAAGATCAATGTCACAAAAACGCATGTGAATTCTGCACATGAAAGATTTAACGTTTTGCTCTTCTGAGGCAATATTTTCTTTTAAAGATGCTGGTTCTTATGGGTTGGAGACCCTTTTATCTCAGCCTAGCGTAGCAGTAAATGTTCTGTGGTCCGTTACCCTTTCTGCTTGGCAATATCCATGGGCTTAAGATGATTCTTCTTCTGGTTGCTACACGCATGTAGTTGTCAGGATGAAAGTTTTATGACATTTTCTTTTGGGATAATCTTCGGTCCATAAAGGCAAATGCTCTCCAGCCTTTTGAAATTTGTTTAAAAAGGCAACTGGTCCTATTCATTATCGTGATCACAATCTTGATTTTGCCATAACATACTGGAGATTTACCGCATGCTTTTCTCCCCTCAACATTACTCTGATCTCAGATGTCACAATATTTACAGGTATAATTGCTGATGCCTGCTGCTGGAACAATTCAGCCGTTACTTGGCTGCCAGACAGTTTCCACCAACAATAGACAAAGACAGCTGAAGGTATTGTAGAACCCAAGAAACCCGTCCTGTGATTTTAGGTGGAATACAATGACCGTTATTATATGAAATCTAGATTCTAAATTATGTAATATATTGATTCGAAAATATGAATAATACCGAGGAGTACACAGGAGTATTTTATAAATGGTAACCCATTGCATGAGTTAAAACAGCAGACTTTGGCAGTAACAACTGTCTGTAAAAGACTATGTGCAGCAAATGAGCCCAAGAATATGTCAGAGCGAATCAAGAGATAAGCCAACACTGACACATTATGTGTTTACTTTTTAGTGATAATTATTGAGTTGAGAGTTACTATAAATAAGTATATGACAAAAATAAAGAAATAATATCAAGGAGGTATGTACATGGAAAGCTGAATAGGTTAAAGGTTAAAAATGGCAAATCTGGACAGAGTAGTAGAATGTAAGAATACGGAACTTTATATCGCTAAACCAAGTCCTCCAGTTCTGCTAACTTATCCCCTATACAGTACATACTCAAGAAAAGCTCTGCTACACATTGCTAGAAAATCACAATAGTTACACCAAACAAGTGTTGACAATGAATGCAGCCTTCTTGAGAAGCAGGATGAAAATGCACTTTGCTAAATTGGGAAGGATCTCACCTCACCTGGAAAGAGAGTCAAGTGAACTTTGCGAAATTACTTTTCATGGCGACGTGCAATCTGCGTAACGATGGCAACTCTAGGTGCTTCTTGAAACAAAGAACGGAAGATATAAACATGATAACTTCCCATAAAGTCCCATAAATTTCTCACATAAAAAATTCTAAAGACAAGATGTAAAATCCAAAATATATTGCCAAACTCCTACAGCAAACAGCAGGTCTGTGACACATGCTGCTAATGAGACTTCTATAAT
The DNA here is from genome assembly GCA_026779605.1 of Mormyrus hasselquistii. Lineage (NCBI taxonomy): Eukaryota > Metazoa > Chordata > Actinopteri > Osteoglossiformes > Mormyridae > Mormyrus > Mormyrus hasselquistii. The sequence continues at coordinate 7,561,477 of JAODKE010000055.1, forward strand.
TATTCAGAATTTTAAGTAATTTCCCATTATTACCCTAAAAAACTACTTTAGATACAAGATCTATATTATCTGCCTAAGCTATAACATAAATCTGTATAGAAACTGACAAGGACTTACATTTCAATCAGTTTAGAAGTATATTGCATTTATAACATTAATCGTAATTTATAACATTTAATATTAAACATGGCCAAGGTTATTAAAAGGCATCATGCAGAAAACTTGGTCATATATTAATAACCTTCAACTCTGGAGTGTCTTCAACTAGTTTGTAGAAAAAAAAAATCTGCAAATTCTCTGTATCAGCGTGGCTGACTGTTAAATTATCATAAACATTATTTTGTCTTTTGGCTTTAATACTGCGAGCTTTGATGTGTTTCAAGGATTGACTTTATTCGCAAGAATCCGGATATCCAGTTCAAAAAATGATGACCGTTCTCACGCCTCATCTGATCACCATCTGCATTCCACTCCTCCAGCTCCCCGCCCTCATGATTATCCATCTCGCCAGATCCCTCGGACACCTGTAGGGGGTGCTGTCACACCTGCTTGTGATCAGCCCCAGCCACACCCACTTTCACCCGAACCGCCCCGCCTCCAGTGATCGCTCTCCCCAGACTACTAACAGCTATGTTGCATCACCAGTAATTACAGTCTGAATATATAACCAGCACTTCCCTTAAGAACTTGTGGAGTATTGAGTATCTTCACCTCACAGGGCTTTTCTTATGTCTATTGAGCACAATTTGTGGTTCTGACCTCCTGGCTTTCCGATTCTTGCCTGTGTGTTTTCCTGATTTTTGTTGCCTCGCCGATTTCCTGTTCCTCCATTCTCCCCTTTGGATCACGCCTTCGGATTGCTTTGCTTCTCTGCCTTACTGGTTTTCACCCTGCCTGTCTCTGACTTCGATTTCAGCTCCCGAATTAAACATCCACACCTCCAGCACTCGGATCCTCTCTGTCTGATTGGTGCAAGTTTAAAAGGCAGTAAAGACTTCCTACATCATCTACCTGATTATGTCCAAGACTCAAATGCACAGTCTATAATTACGTCTGTACTTACCAACTTGTTAATTCCTATTTAGCCACAGATGCTAAATGGAGGATGGATCCATAGGACAGACCTGTTTAAATGTTGTCACTTTTACACTATATATGATTAATGTTAATTGAGTGATTAATCACAGTTATGTGTTATCTAGGGAACACAATGTAGTAGTACATGCTTAATTAATGCATTACTGTAATTAACCATTAAAGAGTTACTGATCCCATGTTTGTTCATCATTAATAAATCATGATGGTACATGTATTCCATGCAGGACCTATATTAGTTAATTATTAGCGAATTAGTTAAGCGTCAACTAATATAGTTCCTGAACTGAATACATGAACTGCCATGACTAATCGTGGAACAATCCCTCAAGTAATGTGTGACCATTTATTCTATTCCGTTATTGATTTCTATATTAGATATATTGTTCAAGTCTCAGTTCTGACTTCTATACAATTTTCAAGTTAATTGCAAAATTTGAATTAAGTGGCTAAACTTCTTTTCAAGGAATGATCATCTGTGCTCACATGTGCAATGAGCACTGCAATACGTTTGGTGCCATAGACAATCTGTATAAACACAAAGCTTGTTAGTCCTACAATAACTTACTGTAGCAGACACAGATTATTTGCCCACATATATGGAAAGATCAAGCAAACTTATCATCATATGTAAATTGCTTCAAATGTAATGGCAAATGCTGAATCATTGACCACATCTTTTAAAGCATTTTCATCCCATTTCAGATAAGCATATAGATAGAAATACTGTATTGCAGAAATGATATTATAGACTTGTGAAAATGAAATGAATGTTTAGACTCTTCAAATGAATTGTTACAATACTCACAGAGTGCCTGCAGAAACAGCAAAGTCTGTAAATATATAATTCAGGTTAACGTTCTCATTTTCTTATAATAGAATATTTATAAACATTTGATTTTTAATACTAAATGCTTAATCAAGTATAATGATATATGGCTTACTTTAATTAGTCATAAAAATATATTTGCTATGAAATAATATTAAACACCACAACTTGATACAATACTATTTCTTTTTTCTTGGTCGCTTTTGTTTACTGTTTTGGAGATCCTAACACCTCCTAAATGCATCAGATTTAGGTGATTTTTTTTTCGCAAATCGTTTTGTAATTATTGACATTTAACTGCTATTTTTCTGAGACAGAAAACATCGCTCTATTTATCCACTATTCCTTCTGCCGGCCACTTTTCCAGTGGAGGGTCACTGGGTTTCTGGAGCCAATCCCTGGCAACAGAGAGAGAAACACCAGAGAACCAGGGAAGACCCAGCACTGGATGCCAATCCATTGTTGAGGAATATAATAGAAAACAGATTTATGTTTTCCTCTATGAAAACTTTTTTGCACAAGAGCTTAAATGGGGCGGGGTGAATACTGAGGCTGTCGGCCACTCTGCACACTCCTCTGGCATGGATCCTGAATTTGCTTTGAGCTGATGCAAGCCAGTAGAAACTCCTTAATTAAGACCCTGCATTGTGAGACACTATTGTGATGTGATTGTTGACCTTATTCTGAATGTCAAAGTTCAATACAACTCAATGAAACATAGATAGACATAAACTAACTATGTGTCTCTTATTAATCTGCCATTGGAGTTGGATTAAATTGAACAGCAAGGGAGTAGGAATACATCTTCTTTTACGTAACATAAATTTTGAATGCTGAATCCTGTAATCCTTGTTTTTATAATATGTCATTCTATTATACTCTATTTAAGGTCTCACTAAGATGAGGTGAGGATGATTAGAGTTTTTGCCACAGAATGACTCAGAAATACCTTTACTTGAACTGGATGATTGAACAAACTTATGAAAGTACTTTAATGTTTCCATCTGACTTAAGAAATTGACTTGCTTAGGTGATGTAGTCTATAGCTGGACTGGAGTAGCTGTCTGACAAAGCAGGCCTTTTGTAGGTCTGCAAGATTTATTGTGAGGGACCCCAAAGTCCAGGGCCAATTTTTAATCACTGTCTGGCCCTACCCTTTTGGCTTTAAGATCCTACTGCACCACTGCGAGTTTTTAACTTAGGAACCGGACACCAACCATTGCGAAAGAGGCGAGGAAAGCATGTTCATTCATAATTGCTGTATAGCTAGGCCAGAATTGTGATTACATACTGTCAAATTGATTTAGTTTAGAATCTTGATTGTGTATTGTCAGACAAATAATTCAATATACAGGCAGAAAATTACATCATTTCACAGTATCACAGACTGAAATTAAGAAATACTTACTACACGAATAATATAACATATGTCTTTTGATCTGTATGCATGTATTTTCAGCAGAAACAAAAATGTATAATATAGTAATATTTAATATTATTGGTATTAGAATTTAAGTGTAATCAAATCGCTTTGGCAGATATAAAATACAGTGAAGTTTCTAGTGAGTCATCATATTCTGAAGAAATACATTGTCTTTTGTCTAAAATGCAAAAACCATAAATGATAGCCCTGTTATTGTTGGAGGACTCCTCCTACAAAGAGGTATGGATTCATTTAAAATAGACTCCATGTTGATTTGCCATTGCTTGTGACATTGGCAACAACGATCTGTAGAGCAGGACTTTAAAAAAGACTGAGCTACCTTGACTGATTGATTTGCAGAGGATTTATATTTATAATGGGATTTTTGCCTGCTCTCATGTTACAAGTCTACCTCCTTAGATATATCCTGTACTGCCCTGATTCTAGTCAGGAGAATGCCCAAGGACAGCTCGTATACGAAACGTGATGGAGGATGGACACTAACTACTGTAGTGATTTGGTAAACAGTTAGTTATAAAGTGTAACACAGCCAATAACCCATTAGCCCATTATAGTTTAGGATAGTGAGTGCCGGATATTGAGGCCTTTATCGTATATTTTGATTGGAAAATGCAGCTATGACTGTTTGATTTGTAGAATTGGATGTTTATTGACACATTGTTGTCACGATGCTGCAGGGGAAGGGCGACCTGAATGCAGCCACGCCCAAGGGAAATGCTGGGAACAGACAAACAGGGTGGGGCTGGATGTGATAATACCCCCCTCCCCCCAGAAAAAAAAGCACACACTCCAGGCACGCCAAGCAAGCTGGGGATGGAACCCAAGGGATCGGACGAGAAGATGGGCCAGGACTTGTTCCCCAGTACCAGGGACATTTTCAGAGTCAGGGACCAATGTGAAACAAGTTCTGGACAGGGGCCCGTGACTCATAATTCAGATCAGTGCCCAGACAGTCCCATTCAAATTCTGATCCTGACTCCTCCAGGTTGTGAGAGGGTGGCATGCTGGTTGCCAGATCGTTGGCTGCTGGCATGTCAGATCCCGGGCTGGTGTTAGCCAGCAGAAGATGTTGATAATGTGGCTACCAGGCATCTTGCGAAGGGCACTGGGAGGAAGCTCAGTTACGACATGGCATGGCAGACTCTGGTGATGGGCCCAGTGACGGGGAAGGCTCCTTCTCTCCATATCCCGCTGTATCCACCTCCCCATGGGCGCTGGGACAGGCTATTGGGGGGTATAGGGAGGAGGTGAAAATCTGGTGGGAACCTAAGGGGCATTAACCAAACCCTGGGTGGCTGATGGCAGGCAAGCTGAAAAGGACAGGGAGGTGGCCTCTGGTGAGCGAGCAGGAGCCGACAAAGTGGCGACAGCCACAGGAGGGCAGGCAGGAGCAGACGAGGTGATGGCTGCAGGCATGTGAGCAGGCGGGAGCCATTTAGGCTATGACCATTGCTGAGTAGGCGAGTGAGCAGGTGGGAGCCGTCTGTATGGCGGCCATGGGTGAGAGTCTCTGTCAGCGGGCAGAGCCCAGCGTGATCCTCTGGTGGCGGATGCGGCATGATGGGACCCTTTGGACTGGGAGCTTGCAAAGCAGAGCGAGCACAGAATAGTCTTCTGGGCCGGGTGACTATGGAACAGCTGCCTCTTCTGTGTGCGGAGGTCCTCTACCAACCTCCAACATAGCTCCTGCAGGGTGAAGAAGTCAGTGGTCGAAACATACGAGGTAGAGCCGATCTGTCCCGGGGCTCGGGAGAGGCAGGCAAAGCAGTTCTGTGCGGTGCTGCAGTGCCTGGCTGCATCATTCTCTGGAGTCTTTAGTCAGTAGACAAAATGTCGGGTTCATCCTCTCCAGAGCCTGTCATCTGCTGCCAGAGCCAGTCCACTTCCAAAAGTAGTTGGCCCCTTCGCCAAACCTTCCACTGGATTCTTCCGGGTTATCGCTGGAAGTCAGGTCAAGCATTATTAGGGAATGGGACACGCGAGCCCATCTGAGGTGGAGTCTCTGGTGGATCCAGGTTGCTTTCCTCGCGATAGCTGGGCCAGTACGAGCATCTGTAGCACACCTGAGCATTTTCAGGGATGAGCCAGGGAACCAAAGGTATTCAAATCCTCGGCGAGATCTCGGGAAGGAGAGTCGCAGACTGTTACAAAGCAGCAGGGAGAAGATGACCTAACGGCAGATTGGGAGCAAGTGCAACCCCTTCGAAGGGGAGTTTATTGGGGAAAACAGGCTAGGCAAACAGACATTTTTATACACGATTAACAGAGGAGTGAACACAAGGCAGCTGTGGCTGATTAACAAGAGGGACTAATGAGAAGCTAAGCCCAAGGGAAATGCTGGGAACAGACAAGCAGTGTGGGGCTGGACGCGACAATTGTCAATTTTATCATTTTGCTTATGGGTGCAACAGAGATATTCAGTTTAAGATTTAAGTTCAGGTTAGAAATTAACCATTTAAGTGCTACTTACTTTTGTATTGTGTCTACGGGACCGGTGCGGGAGACCCACTCAATCCAAACAGGCATCAATAAGTTCAGTTTTTGGCTGCCTCTGCCCCATATAACGCAATCATTTTGAATATAGCTTAGCTCAAGTAACCTCCTTACCAAGCCTGAGTACCGCCTCATTACCTCTACAGATGATCCGCACTCATAAAGGTCACTATGAGTATCTTGTATTGGCACTTGGTCTGACGAATGCCCCTTCTGTGTATCTGCCACACTATCCATACCTACTTTCTGAAATGATGACTGTCAGTCCACTTTGCTCTGATGCTCTCCTAGTTGCATTATCGATGGTAGCTGTCTATGTGGTTCATTGTCTACTGAACTCCCATAATGTCCCTATTTTCCCCCCGCTTTTTATGCTTATTGTTTTTATTGTTGTAAAGCACTTGGTCAGCCACTGGTTATTTTTAATAGTGCAATATAAATAAAATGACTTAACTTTGACAATGTCCACGGCAAACTCGAGCACCTAATCAACTAGGAGGGTTATGACACCAAGGAATGTATCTGGCTTAAAGTCCAGAATATTCTAGGTCCAGATCTCTAAGGTAGGCTTCATTACCAAAGTCTTGGAAAACCAGCTAACAGGGCTTAGAGCTGACCTGCTCATTCCTCTGGGTGCACTGTTGCACCATAGTCTGCGAACGCCTTAAAGTTTCCTTCTGGTGTTGAATGTTCCAGGGAAGAACACGAATCAGTGCTATCTGGAAGAACTAGCATTTAACAAGCTATAACACACGTATATGAACAACTAAGCAGTGGAGTTTGCCATTCAGAATTGATTGAGTCACCATTCAGGATGTACCAGTATGAATTCAACAACAAAAGGACATTCAACTGGCAAAGAAAAACAAATGTTTACAGTTTTGTTTTATTCGTAAATAGGTTATTTTTAGGTCTAGATTGCAAATGATAATCACAACACAAGGACAATCCATGGACAAAAAGTAGTGAAAATTATTAATAGTAAGGGAGCAGATGAGGTCCTCCCCAATTATTGTAGCATGGATATATTTTGGCTGTTTGACTTATAGAGCAGTCAGCCAGATAACCTTTATATTCAGACTGACACATAACCAGAAAAACAACAGCAGCTGCCCGGCTGCTGTGCTCGCCGCAGCAGACAAGGCAGAATCCCTTTCCTGAGGGTACCCTTCCCCCGGTGGTAAGGAACATACTTCAGCTGGAAATTCATCCATGTGAGTGGGACGTTACTGCGTGGAGAAGTTGTCAGCGATGTCTGTTGGGTGCTGTGCAGAAGGAGGAAAAAAAACAGTGGAAGTGAGATGAAAACAGGGATATTTTGCTGTTTGTTGGGGTTTACCTGCTAACCCCCGCAAGATCGAGAGATTCCTGCTTAGCCTGCAGTGAAGTTTATTTAGAAAAAAGTTTATTTATTTATTTGTTCAACTATTTGTTTGTTCGTTTGCTTGTTTATTTATTTATTTGAAGGGCCTACTGGCAACCTACAACAGCTATCTGTTCATTTTCTTTCTTTTTTTACCCTTCCTGTTCCAATTGCTTTGTTCTGGCTCCCTCTTTCATTGCTATTACATGGTGAAATGCATCTTTAGTGAGGTGTGTGTCAGTGTATTGCCGCCTAAGGAGAGACGCAAAGTGTACTTACGATATGGTTAGTCCTTATTTTAATATATGCATGTGTTCAGATTTAAGAGGTTTTACACTGCATACTGCATTCCAGGGAGAATTGGCTACACCTTTGATAGGATGCCTACACACACACACATATATATATATATATATATATATATATATATATATATATATATATGTATATATACAAATAATTTTTTTTATTTCTTGCAAAAGAGTTTACATTTAGTTTCTCAGAATCATCTTGCTAATATAGCAGATATTACTCATTGCTCAATATAATGTCTGACTTGTGAGGTTTGGCATAATCAGCCTCGTCAGGGTATAAAGTCCTCTGGGCGCCACAGAGTCGTGCAAGACAAAAGAAACAAAGATTATTGTAGAGACTGGGAAAAGGTCTCGCAGTTCAAGCTGTAGGCAGGAATTCAACGAGCTTGTTTTGACAGAGCAACTATCGACAGAATGGGGTTCTCCTTCAGCTTCCAAATTGACGGTATGTCATTCTCATCGAGATTGATGGACTTATTCTTTAAATATCTGTCGACTTGCTCAGTGCCCGGGTCTGTGTCATCGCTGATGTCCTCCTGCTAGCTGAGTGGTAGAGTGTCTCTCCTCTCCCGCCGTCACACATCTGGTTGCATCGCAGTTGCACTTGCATCTACCTAGTCACCCCTCAGTAGGAAAGGGGGCAGTCTCCTCTAAAGCACTACAGTAAATCTCAGCCCGCTTCTTTCCTGGATATCAATTACTGTTCAAATGTTGCCACTAGCATGAACAACAACAACAACAACAACAAAAAACGATTTTCAGGGTGACCACGTTGAGTGACTTTTCGGATGACCGATTCTTCAGAACATCAAAAAAGGGGACGGGCGAGACCTCATCTCAATCCTTCAAAATCTCGGTGTGGTTTGGGCTGTAAAACATTTCAACGTATGCCCTCCAAGTTCAAGAGCACATGTTTTCCACAAGGCTAACCCGTCGCTGCTGGAGTATTTTGACCCCGCACTTGTCTGATCAATCAAAAGCAACCTGTGTGTCCTTTATTGTGTTACTAATCCACAATAGGAGCACTATAAGATGGGGTATTGAATCCAATCTTGGGAATCTCCAGTTGTGATTCAATGGTGGGAGTTTTTTTCGACCACCTCAGCTTCCAGTTTACTTTGAGGGGAGAGTTGGCTAAGTGTAAGCCAGAAGCAAAGTCAGGGCAATGTCACATCACTCTTCTGGTCACAGTTTCACTCTTTCTACTCCTAGTTTATATAAAATTAATTTAATTCTGAATTAGACACCTGACCCGGGGCCTGTACAGTATAATAAAGCCGGATTTCTTCCCTAGCTGGATAACTTGCAGGATTTAAGGTTCACAAGTTTAAGTGGCCTTTATCTTTGTTCACAGACTGCCTTAAATCCAACAAGTTATCTAGTTAACCAACAAATCTCACTTTGTGATGCAGGTCCCAGGATAAGCAATTGGAAGAGCATTGGAAAAGTTATTTAAAAATGGATCCGCCCCCTCCCTCAGTTGGCCTAGTTTACCCCCTTACCTGAAGTCTGCATATGCTGGTGCAAAGATACCTTATAAAGTGGATATTGTGACTATAATCATTGTGGCAAAATTTAACATTCATGTTTATTGCTCTTAATGAGTCAGTCACACTCAGTAGAATGAAGTTCTATATTCTATATTATTATTATTATTATTATTATTGTCTTTTCGTGTGAGACCTCTAGGTAGTCTATAGTAAAGCTTCTTTTGTAGTTCAGTATAGTCTTTGCTGGAAACTTTGATGTTTTTTTTTTTTCTGTCACAGCTAAAATAGATTTTGATTGCTTCATTTGCATCGCCTATTTTCCTTCACACATATGAAGGCCTAATTATTGTTTTGCATGCTGGCAGTCTATGCGGTGAAGACTCAGCATTTTACAACATCACTGCCAACTTTCCGCTCGTCGTTAGTCATATCACCAAAACCGCATAATCATAATCATTCTCATTGTTAAGTAATCGGTACGTGGAAGCACTGATCCACATCGTTCTCAAGAAGCAACGCAGGTTCCTCCTTAGCCGTAATTTAGCATCTAGCTGGGTTTGGTAAAGAAACCTTGTTTCACAAAGCGAAGGATTTGTCAGTTAGCTGAGGACAGATTCGTGGGGAAATAGAGATCTGTCATGAGTTCAGATTTGAAACTAAAATTCCATATTTATTATAGAATGAGGATTCTCCTAAGATCTCGCGCAGGATGTACTTCGGACGCACTCTGTGCTTCCAGCATAGGGAGTTACGATTGATGGATATCGAATGTATGCAGATATCATATCCTATTGCACGTTGATGTGGTTCTCTCCTGGAGCTGACAGCTTATCTTGGAGGAGGGGTTTGCGTGTTCCAGTGATCCCAGGAGCTAAGTTGCCCAGGGCTTTATGCCACCCAAGGCAAACAGGTCCTGGGTGAGGAACCAGACAAACCAGACAAAAGATCCCTAATGAAGAGCAAAATAATGGAACCACGGTTTCCCTTTTCGGACACAGGTCACCGCCCTCCCCGCCCCCCCCGGAGCCAGGCCTGGCACAGCC
>JAODKE010000055.1:7571647-7582147 GCA_026779605.1 Mormyrus hasselquistii
AGACAAAAGATCCCTAATGAAGAGCAAAATAAGGGCACCACGGTTTCCCTTTTCGGACACAGGTCACCGCCCTCCCCGCCCCCCCCCGGAGCCAGGCCTGGCACAGCCCGAACAAGGCATGTGGGTCCCCCCTCCAATGGCCTCACCACCTATAGGAGGGGCCAAATGGGTCGGGTGCAATGTGAGCTGGGTTGGCTCCGCTGGTGGGGGAGGAAGCCAGCCAGGCCTGGCAGGCCCAAGAGCATAGTGAGGGTCTGCTGGGAACGTCTGCTGGAATCCCCTGTCAGGAGGAGTTTTAACTCCTACCTCCTGCAGAATTCTCCCATGTCCCCGGGGAGGTGAGGGACATTGAATCCGAATGGGTCTTGTTCCGTGCCTCCATTGTGGAGACGGCTGACCGGCGCTGTGGCTGAAAGGTGGTCGGTGCCTGTCGCGGAAGCAATCCCCGAACCCGCTGGTGGACACCAGTGGTGAGGGATGCCGTGAAGCTGAAGAAGGAGTCCCATCGGTCCTTTTTAGCAGCTGATAGCTACCGGCAGGCCAAGCAGGATGCATCTTCAGCCGAGGATGGGGTGCTGCTGACCTCAACTCGAGTCGGTGGAAGTACTTCAAAGACCTCCTCAATCCCACCGACACGCCTTTCAATGTGGAAACAGAATATGGGGACTTGGGTTTGTACTCCCCTCTCTCTGGGGCGGAGGTCGCTGAAGTGGTTAAAAAGCTCCTCAGATCCGCCCGGAGTTCCTTAAGGCTCTGGATGCTGTGGGGCTGTCCTGGTTGACACGTATCTGCAACATCGCGTGGACATCGGGGACAGTGCCTCTGAACTGGCAGACCGGGGTGGTGGTCCCAACCTTTAAGAAGGGGGATCGAAGGGTATGCTCCGGCTATAGGGTGATCACACTCCTTAGCCTCCCTGGTAAGGTCTATTCAGGGGTTCTGGACTGGAGGGTTCGTCGGATTGTCAAACCTTGGATTCAGGAGGAGCAGTGTGGTTTTCGCCCTGGACGTGGAACAGTGGACCAGCTCTATACTCTATGCAGGATTTTGGAGTTTGCCCAACCGGTCTACATGTGTTTTGTGGACTTGGAGAAGGCATTCGACCGTGTCCCTCGGGGAGACCTTTAGGGGTACTTCGGGAGTATGGGGTGCCGGGCTTCCTTTTAAGAGCTGTATGACCGGTGCCTGAGTCTGGTCCGCATGGGCGGCAATAAGTTGGACTTGTTTCCAGTGAGGGTTGGACTCCATCACGGCTGCCCTTTGTTACCGATTCTGTTCATAGTTTTTATGGACAGAATTTCTAGGCACAGTCAGGATGTTTAGGGGGGTCTGGTTTGGTGACCTCAGGATTAAGTCTCTGCTTTTTGCGGTAAGATGTGGTTCTGTTAGCCTCATCAGACTATGACCTTCGGCTCTCTCTGGGACAGTTCGCAGCCGAGTGTGAAGTGGCTGGGATGAGAATCAGCACCTCCAAATCCGAGACTATGGTCCTCAGCCGGAAAAGGGTAGAATGCTCTCTCCGGGTCGAGGATGGGGTCCTCCTTCAAGTGGAGGAGTTTAAGTATCTCAGGGTCTTGTTCACGAGTGGGGGAACGATGGAGCGGGAGATCGACAGGCGGATCGGTGTGGCATCAGCAGAGATGCGGGCGCTGTATCGGTCTGTCATGGTGAAGAAAGAGCTAGGCCAAAAGGCAAAGCTCTCGATTTACCAGTTGAGCTACGTTCCTACCCTCACCTATGGTCACGAGCTGTGGGTAGTGACTGAAGAAATGAGATTGCAAGTGCAAGCGGACGAAATTTCCTCCTCAGTGTGACTCCCTTAGAGATAGGGTGAGGAGCTCGGTCATTCGGGAGGGACTCAGAGTAGAGCCGCTGCTCCTCCGCATTGAGAGGAGCCAGATGAGGTGGCTCGAGCATCTGATTAGGATGCCTCCTGGACGCCTCCCTGGTGAGGTGTTCCGGGCATGTCCCACTGTGAGGAGCCCCCGGGGAAGACACAAGACACGCTGGAGGGACTATGTCTCTCGGCTGGCCTGGGAGCGCCTTGGGATTCCCCCAAGAACTGGATGAAGTGGCCGGGGAGAGGGAAGTCTAGGTTTCCTTGCTAAGACTGCTGCCCCCACGACCCGACCTCGGATTAAGTGGGAGATGAGGGATGGATGGTTAGATGGACGTTGATATGGTATTATACGTGAAGATTTTCAAAAATCTGTGTTCTTCAAATAAAATAAACCATAATTAAGGCTTCAGTTACTTTAATAGTCTTTAAGTACTGGTCCTCTTTTTTGAAAATAATATTTTTATGTTTATTGTATTTTTTTAAACAGTGATGCAGTGGTTAGGACTGTTGCCTCGCACCTCTGGGACCCGGGTTTGAGTCTCTGCCATGTGTGGAGTTTACATGTCCTCCCCATGTCATCGTGAAGTTTCTTCTAGGTACTGTGGTCCAAACCCCCTAACTGCCCAAAAACATTTGAACAGGACAAATGGATTCTGAAATTTTATGGATGGAACAATTACTTTAACAGTATTTTTCTGAAACAAGTGTAAAAATTATGACATTATTTCACCTGAATCTGTCCTGTAAACTTTCATAAGTAGAAGTTGCATGACTGAGAAAATGCCAACACGCTAATGGTCATCACTGGCATCTGAATACAAAAAAGGAACTGCACTCACAAGATCGGCACATTGATAACGGCTTGACGCCGAAACGCGTCTGTGTGGCTTGGTGCAATAAACTTTTTTTCTAAATAGTATGAGAAGTATCTTGTGAGTGCGGTTCCTTTTTTGTATTCTGATGTCTTCTGATGTTCCTAAGTAATTTTTGAGAGTTTTGAATTTTTGAGAATCTTTGATACATCACTGACATCTGCCAAGAAAACAAGATACTGCAGAAATGACACTTGCAATGTACATCTCACCTATGACTACAACTATTGAATTACATGATAATTAAAAATTGATTATCTATTGTTAGGGTAGAAACTTATCATAATCATCCTTGAAACCTATGAGTCTAAGTCTGGTGTAATGCAAAGATCCATATTTATTTATAAGCATAATGGGTTTACAGACCTATCCGTTTGTATATTGCCTTTGATCAATACATACCCACACTTGACTAACGCATGTGTACTGTTGCTCAGAACAGTAGCAAAGCATAAATAGCATAATAAAGCATTCAGATCCTAATGCTATTTTTATGTTTTGTTGCTGTTAAGTTGAGGTCTTTCTTTCACTTACTTATACACACACACATATATATATATACACACATACAACTATATATACATATGTATTTACAAAAGTTTGAAATCCAAGCTTTCAACACATATCCAGACAAATGGTGAGAACTTTATTGAATACAATTAAGGAGCTTTTATGCTAATTGGATTAGCATTAACGCCCTGTCATATCCAAGAATTTATCCAGGTGCAAATTCTTTGACTAATGAGAACAAAATTGCCTCATGATTGGTTTCAGCCTGTGCGCCATTAAAATAGCTGCCACTTTTTTTAACATAAAAACTCCACATTTCTTGGGCGTCAGGTTTTGATTTAGGGTGAAATGGTGTGAAAAATGCTGCTTAAACGTGGTAGCAACAATGTGCAGGTTATGAAATGGACAGAAAATATTTTAAAAACTCTTTAGGTATCTTGTTATATTCTAAAAAATCTGCCCGAAGAGTTCATTTTTAGGATGCAATTGCAGACGGTGTAACGTTTTCAAGGACTTTTATTTGTCATTGTGCAAGTGGGTTACACCACTACAATGGAAGTGTGGGTTAGATAATGGGTGAAAAATATCCTAGAACTTGTGTATCTTGGTGTATCCAAAAAAAAAATACCCAAAGAGGCTACATTTGGGACTGGGAATTGCAGTGGGTGTGTACAATGAAGTATTTGCACATCTATCCAAATTACTGCATAAAGTGCAATTCTTTTTTTCTTTCTGTCTGCTTCAGGTGTTTCTTGGTAATTTTTGCAGCTCTGACGTTTCTTTGGCAGATGTAACACACACAACGCAAGCAGCAAATGCTCCATTTGCTTGATTTCCCCCCCCCCCCCGGCCACTGGGGCTCCTGGCCAGCCTCCTCCTGCCGAGGAGATCAGAGGGCGCGAGATCCTGCCATCAAAACACCTGATGGATCCCAAAACAAATTTTTTCCAGTAGTCATGCTGACCAGGTCATCATGCTTTGACCAGAAGGATACTCCTCACATAGCCTATGCTTTCTCACTCGCTCTGTTTAGACCAATGTTTCAACCAGTTCAGATCATTTAATTTCAGATCATTTCAGACATTTTAGAATGAAAGTAACAGAAACCTATCATTGTTTTTGGGCTCTTTTGGAAGCCGAAAGGCTGATCTTGCAATCCGAATGTCCTTTCAATTAGTGTGCATGCTTAATTCTGATAATGAACCCAAAAGATTTGTTTTAATGCTGCAGTTTGTTCTTTACTAAATATATAATGTTTATTTTGGTGTTTCATTAAACAGTATCATTATCTGAAAGGACTTAATGCACTCTAATAAAATGTATTCGAATAATATAACCAAAAACCGTTAGTGCACATCGAGGGCGTAATCTGTGTCCGTAACAAGTGTCGTTCACCCGTAAATTTCTAAAACATGCCGCTTAAATAACATTTAACACAATGCACCACTAACTTTAGATGTGATTTTATTTTGCGCGATTTGCTGATAATACGCCCGGCCACGGCATATCTGCTATTTTAACGACGTTCACGCATGACGTGAAAATCAACAATGCGCTGGTACGAAAGTAGCAAAACCACTTTGCGTCGAGCTTTGCGGCGGTGGAAATTAGGGTCCAAAATGTGCTGTCAAAGCAAGCAACTGAGCGACTTTCCGAATACGATGCGATAAGACCTGTAGACTTTGAATCTTTTATGGTGCTTTTTACTGCCACCAAGAGCCATACCACAAACTAGTGGTTTTCCATCGTGAAGTATCCAAACCATATGTGAACTGCAACTGTGCCGATATGGCCCTGCTGGTAGCGTGACTGCCATCTGATTGGTCGGGATTCATGGAGGTACTGGTGTTTTGTGTTTGGATTATCTGAAGGAAAAAAGGTATATACTCTGTATATCATTCATTATAAGTGTCACACATTGCAGTATTGATGTATTCCTGATAACGCTTGATTTGCAACCTCCTACTTAAAAAATGTACTGAACAGAATGGATTCGTAAGGCAAATGTACACAAGTAAATATCAATTCCGCTGGTGTTTGATGCTAACATAAGCAGAAATTAGCACATAGTAAATCATGATGTACAGTCATGTGAACGGTAAATAAGCATCTCTCCTGTTTTCAATTGCTGTCGCTCTCTAAACCCAACCACTCCTTTCCTGAGCCGACCCTCCAGCAGTGGAAAACGGAGGCAAGCCTCACTGTAACTAGTCTGTCTTCATAGTGCACCTTGGGTATAGGTTGATTCCTGTATGTTAGTGGCATAGCGCCATTAGTCCAGGTGATATGATAGGAGACAGGCAGGGTGGTTGCGTAATCCTGGCCGAACACATTCAAACTCAGTAACGACCTCAACTGCTGTCAGATCAGATGGCGAAACCAAGGATGCGGGGAAGGTCATTGTCCTGCACAGTGTGATCACTTCGCCGCCATTTCTAAATTAGCTTTTAGCAGTTTGTTGCACACAGTCCTGGCAGCTGCAGCTGAACTTTCCTCTGAACTTGCATGTTTCTATTTGGCAGGGTTGCTGCTTAAAGAAAGCAATCTTAGATATGCATGTCTTCTAAATCCAGAACTCATTTCATTTCTCATTTCATTTTTTTGGTGAATAGGGTGTGGTAAGCAGCGACATCACTATACCAGCGTTCCATACCCGGTCTTTGGGGGTCTCGGCTTAGGTTGGTCAGGTTACAACGATGGGAAACGCGGAGTGGCGGTTAAGAGGACAGACAACAAATTTGTGAAGCCTTCGAAAATATCAGGGGTTCTATGTGAATGTCTTCCCGGATGTCATAATGGAGTCTTAAAGGGTAATGAGAGTGCAGGGTTACAATCAGTTGGGGTGTGCATTTGACTTGAACTGTGGGTATCCACTCAGCAAGTGTTTTGAGTGTAATATCTTTTTATCAAGCCATTTAGAGTCTAGAAAAACAGTTGCTGAAGCTTTTATATAGAAAGGATTAGCAAATGGTTTGGGTCCATTGGTCCACTCAGGCAGACAGTTTACAAATATAAAAAATTTGCAGTTGCCATTCCAGTAGGGTGCTTTCTACAAGGAGCGGTACGAGGGCACACCGTAAGATCCTCTGAGTGACGAAGAGCCTTGAGGTGACAACTGAAGACCTTCAGACAACTCTTACAGTTGATATACGTTCAAAAGTACAATAAGAAATATTCAATGAGAATGGTGTTTATGAAGGGAACTGCTCCGCAAAAAATAAACTATATTGTAATTATGTTCTACGGCACTCCTGGATGCAATGTTCCCAAGACAAATTTGATGAATGTTGACCTTTTTGGAAAACATTGTGTTGTTCAGCAAACAAAGCACAGAGTACCACTGCAAAGCCCCCCCCCCAATCCCCACTGTGAAGCGTGCAGGAGGAAGTCAAAAGCTGTTTTGGCTTTCGGCTCTCGAAGGCCTCAGTGAAGCACTGATGAATTCCAAGCCGTATCATGAAATGACAGGGTGACTGCCTGTAATCTACAATCCAGTCTGCTCATGCGACATGTCGACGAACCAGAACACAGTAAAAATCAAATCAACAGAATGGCTAAAACAAGAAACTCCATATTTTAGAATGTTCAGGCGATGACCTTTAGTCCCATTTAACACTCGGGTATGATCTGAAGCAGTTTCAGCAAGAATCCAAAATATACACTGATGAAATTAGGCTTTGTGTGTGTGTGTGTGTGTGTGTTTTATATTATGTCTTGAATGAAGATCAGAACACATGTTAGGAGCAGGTAATGCAGAAATTCAGATAATACCATAGGGTTTGCAAACCTTTTCTTTTCATAACTTTATCTTATCATACAGGCTCTACTACATTGATAATTTCAGCTCCTCGTTTTCTTGAACTCGTGGGAATTTTACTAACACAAACATGTCCTAAGAGTGGAACGAAAAATGATTGGTTCAGAGAGAGAATCATCAGATTGTAGGAGGTGGGTCAAAGAAACTAGAGGTGGCGGGATCAAGACACCTCATTGGTTGGTCTTGCCTCCTCTAGTTGCTTGCACCCACCTCCTCTGCAATCTGACTGGTTCTCCCTCTGAACCAATCATTTTTTTGTTCTGCCCTCAGAAGATATCTGTAAGCAAATGCTCATTGGAGTTTACCAGTTTATTCAGTCACCTTGATTGATTTGCCAACATATTAACCTGAATATTCTGCACCTCCTTTACTGTATATTGTCTCATTTCTTATGTAAGGGCAGAACGGAAGGTCTTCCTGTCTGGTGGGTGGATGGCAGTGTTGTGTCTGCGGATGTTGACAAGTGGTGATTATCAGAAATTGCCAGCATGCCTTCATATAAAAAAGAGATAATTATGATGTTCTTGCAAATAAAGAATGTGCATATATTTTTTTTTTATTCTGCTTTGTTGCAGTCCTTTCACAAGCCTGATATGACAAAGGATAGAAGCTTAATCAGAGTACAAGCCCAAATTTCAATGGACTGTTGTACCATGACATGCCTAAACAAAGTCGAGGAAAAAAGAGTAATATTGTGCAGTTTGGGACAAAAAAAAATCAATTTGTGTTTTAAGGTCCGTTTTTATTTTGCTTGGCTTATCTTTAATGTGTCCTTGTTCATCTCCTAGATACTGCAAATCTCCAGTGCAAACAATGCTTTTGTGCATTTTCAGACGTTTTTTTTTTTTTTTGTTTTGTTTTCTTCCTAAAAATGAAATGAATTTTGATTAAAGAGATTGATATGGTAGGAGGTCCCTAAGAAACTGACCATGTGGTGACATGAATTATTAAGTACAAGGCTTAGCGCGGTTATTTTCAGGAATGGCAATCTGTGTTTAATAAAGAGATGCCAGCGGTTGTTTCTGGTTATTTATTGGACTGAACTGTGTCGCCGGCCGGACGCACGTCCCCTGCAATTACAGAGCAGTTATCGTGGGGGAGGAACAAACATGCGTCCTCAGAGCTCTTATCCTGCTTGGGGTTGCAGTGGGGTTTGGGGCTCGTCTCTGACAGCATAAGGCATGGATACACCCACACACACGCTCAGCGGACTTAAGGCTCCGTGCCTGTGGTCAGAAGATCGCTGGTTTCAGCCCCGGCCGCGGCAGAACAGTCACATGTCTATGGGCCCTTGAGCCAGACCCTTGACCCTCAGCTCCACGGGTGCTGCGCATTAGCTGACCCTGCGCTGTGACCCCTCCCGAGCTATGGAGAGCGAGATGGAGTAGGCAAAGAGGGACAGAGTACTCGTACTTGCGCGAACCGCGAATAAAGGATCTGTCGTTTACCAATAATGCACAATGGACAGTCAAGACGCAGAACTACCAGTCACGGCCTGATGAGGGGGAAAAAAACTCAGAGAACCCGGAGGAAAAAGCGTGCAAACTCCACACGCAGGCAGCTGAAGCCAGATTTGAAGGCGTGAGGCCACAAAGCTACCCACTGAGCCAAAGAAACAGGTTGCTGGCTCCAGAACATTTTCCTGTATAGGAATCTCCTGGCAGAAACAAGAGGGAAGCAAAGAAAAACAATGATGAATATTGGTGTGATTGAAATTTTTGAGAGAAATTTCAGTGAGAAGGTGCGAGTACATATTACTTTAGCAGAGAGCCGCACAGTGGGAGGGTGCCAGGGAGACAGGCGGTGAGAATTATTCCAGTCAGGCAGGCAAACAAAACTATATGACAGAGGGATAGGGCACAACATAGCAGGTATTCAGGAAGGAGTTTCCCTTTTCAGGTCTGACAGGGATGGAGCGGGTGGCTGTGAGAACAAAGACAGGAGAAACCATGAAAGAGAGAGCAGATTCCGCTGTTATGGGGCGACGCAAACTCATGTGAAGCAGATCGACAGCAACGACGCCGGTGACCTAAAGGGACAGCCATAACCCTCTGCCATCTTGCAGAGTCACTCAGCACTGAGCACATTCTCAGATCCCTAAGACACATCGAGTATTACGGACTAGGGCTGGTGACAATCACGTAACGGCTGCCACATTATCGTGTAGCCGGCGTATGAATATGCCACCATCTTGTGAAGACCAGTGTCGGACTGGCAGAAATGACCATATGGTATGTTTTACTCATCAAACCAAATACACGTTTTTTTTTTTTGTTTTTTTTTTTTTTTAGTAACTATGCTAGCCAAACATATAATATGTAGTATGAGATGCATGATCTATTTAACTGCCCAACTGATTTGTACTTTGCAGAACTTAAAAAGATATTTTTTAAATTCACAATGTTACATGCAAATCTGACCCCGTTTGCAAAACTTGGAGCTGTCTGCAGTCTTGTGCTTTAACTTTGCAGAAAGTTGCGATATGTTACTGTATATATTCGTTTCATATTATAAGTTGATCTGAAACTTCACACTTGTTGAAATTTGTTAGAGAAGTATATCCGGATTTTTTTTTTTGTAACTCTTTGCAAGTTGCATAAATTAACATATTTCCATGTTAAATTGATTTTTAAAGTGAATTTAACTTCTTTCCTGTGACCTTGAGCAGAATTAGCGGTTACACAATGGATGGATGGAGAGTACTTGTCTGTCAATCACTGTCTATAAAAATGTTTATTTCCTACAGATGTGTGGCAGGACCTGCTATAAAGTACTTATGAGTGAATGCCTGCATAACACAACTGCTTTTGACAAAATCTGATCCTTTAATATTTTTTTTTCCCAAAGAGAGCTCTCAGAAGGGTATCTAATTCACGTTTATTTTTATGGTAATTAAAAGAATAATTTAATAGCAATTCATTATTGCCGGTGTTATCAAAGTATGCATTCCAGGAATGTTGACTGTAATTTTTCTACATAGCTATATTTTGTATCCAAGTTGAATATTCTTTTAAATAAAACATTGGCTACTTATTTAACTGGCCTTTTATTATTATCGTTATAAATGATGATAATTTTTGGTCATTTTTAAAATAGTCCATTCTAATCCGCTCATTGGACAGATTCCTCACATGAGTCAGTCTTGTTAATGTGGGTTGGGGGAAGGGAGCCCATCGTTATTTTTCAGCCTGTAATTTTTCTGTTTCTCTTTGTGTAAAAACCACCTGGACTGTCCTGTAATAGCCAGTTATGCAGATGGCATAAACTAAGCATGTTTATGGCAAAAATCTGGCAAGTATTACTCTGATGCGATGCATAAAATATTCTTCAGGAGTCATGGACACCTCATCAGGCTAGAGACAGGAGTACTACTTTGGTAAATATATAGATAGATAGATAGATATTTTTTTAAATAAAAACATTTACAGTATCTGCCTGTCTTTGCTTGTTGTTTGTTTATT
>JAODKE010000055.1:7590164-7606663 GCA_026779605.1 Mormyrus hasselquistii
TCACAAAATCCAGGTTTGTGGGCGCCCAGAAACATATTGTCGTCGTGTACGGAACATTTCAAAAGTATTCAATGAGGCTGCATCTCAGATTTCAGAAATGCGACCACTAGTAACTACAACGGTAGCTATGGGGGAAAAAGTTTATTTTAAAATCTCAGAGGCATAAAGTTGAAAAAAAATAAAAATAAAAAAAAATCATTCCCAACACTGTATGGTCGGATAAAGCGAGACACTTCAGAGTCCCACACCCACATTTAAACAACTGTTTGTTCTTCAAACAGGTGCCTCCATTGTTTGTCTTCCCCACGCAATCAAAACATGTAACATCAGAACAAAAAGCAGAAAGTGACTGCCAAACGCTGCTATTGCTAAGGTGCACTATTCTAATGAAATGATAAGGGCCTTTCACACAAATAGCTCAATATACAGAGAAATATAATATAATGTAATATTTAAACCATGCTTGTGGGTCAATTTAAATGTGTGTCTTGGCGAAGAGCAGATCTCTATATACCCTGAAGACGGCGATGCTCAGTCCTCAAGTGCTTCGACCTCGGCCGCTTTGACTTTCTCCGCCTCCGGCTGCCACTGGTCATCTATGTGACCCGTGTTCTTTCCTTCTCTCTCCCCTGTTATGATGTCCACAGTGCTCCCTATTGGGGGAGTCACTTTTTGCACCGCCCCCTCCGTGTCACAAAGAAGGGGCAGGGGGGGGGGGGGGCGTGCGGCGGTAGCATATATATCCCCGCAGACACCCTTTTGACTCTCTTGCACTCCCGCCCACTGCGCCCTCGCGGCCCCTTCCTCATCAACCGAAAGTTCGCACGATTACTTGCCGTCAATCTTCTGTCAGCCCCTGTAACACAAGCACAGAGTGCATCACATACGGGCACTTTTTTTTAAAACAAGGGAAGAGGTGTGAACTAAACATAATGATTTTAGCTCAAAGTTATGATCTCAAGTTCTAATGGAGTAGAATTGTGCGCTTTAACTTGTATCGATTCGGTAACTGCTTATCAAACGTCTGGGGGAAGCTCTTTTGAACTCCTGGAAGAACCCAGCTTCTCGCATGATGACCTGAACCACATTTTGGCTTCATTTGTAGGGGCTGTATAGGATTTAGAATTTCGCAGCTGCAAGGGCACAGTGCTACCTACTGAGCCAAGAATGGGAAATTTAGTCTGTTTTTATAAGTAGTTTAATGTATGTAACACTACAACGATCTTCACCAACGGCTAATCGCAATTTTAGCATACAGTACACGTGGCAGGTAGTGTAACTAACTATAGTATAAAACATAGATGACTGATTGTGTTTTTCCACCGAACCAGTTCTCCTCATCGGGGCCAAGGGAGTAGTTTGGGTTTCAACACTGGTGGGGACCAAATCAGCCCCAAATCCCCTAAACACAAGGTGCTTCCACAATATTGGTGGGGACACGTCGATAACCTTATCTGGGACCTGTAAGGCATAAGACCGTGGGACGTGATGTTACATAGGATGACAATTTAATGTAAATTTGATCAAATTTCTATATTTAATTTGTAAATGTATAGTAATGCAGTGGTATTGTCACCTAAGACCAGGGTTCCGGTTCCCATCATGGCTCCATGTGTGTGGAGTTTGCATGTTCTCTACATGTCATTGCGGGGTTCTCTGGTGTGCATGTGCGAGTGACGGGCGTGCGAGTGACGGGCGTGCGAGTGACGGGCGTGCGAGTGACGGGCGTGCGAGTGACGGGCGTGCGAGTGACGGGCGTGCGAGTGGGTCCTGGGGTGGCTTCACACCCCAGCCTGGGTTGTTCCTTTCCTTGTGTCTGTAGGACCAGTGACTTTTTTTTAAAATTTTTTTTATGTTATTTTTGCCATAACATAAAGGCATGAGGTTATTTTTAGTAACTCAATATATCTATATGGATGGATGGATGGAAGGACTTCTGTTGGCCGCTGCATCTATTGACTGCAGCCTTGTTGAAGCGTGTGCATCTTTTCAAACAAATTCAAGACGGAAAAGTACAGAAGGGAGATGATGACATGACCTGTTGAGTTTTCGTCGGTGCTTTAGTGTGATCACAGCAGTGCATTGAAATGAATATGAAGATTTCCCATTTTTCTTGGTATTCAGTCATTGTTTAGTGGGCTCACGTGGGCTATACTCCCACCACCGCTGTTAAGAGTCTGTGGAAAAACAAACAGCATGTACCCCCTCTCTGTCAGTGCAGGAAACGAGGCATGCATTATGCTATTTCCACAAGAGGCACTGAGTTTCATACTCTCAGGTATTTCTGTAACCCCTGGTGAATTATGAATGATGCTGAATAAAATATATGTAGGTGATGCACCATGCTTCCACATAGAACTCTGTCGACTGATTAGACCGTACCGTGTCGCATCCTATGACCCGAAGGTTGCAATTTCCATGCACTGCGGTTCGATTGCGATAGAATTTGGCGGTGTTGCATTGATTTTTTTAGTTCAGTGTTTATTTCATAATTAGTAAAATGCCGTAGAAGACCTGTAAATGACCTGTAAATGTTTAACATTTTTGCGCTAACTGGGTCCAAATTTTTGTATTATTCAAAACATTGTTATCCACCGTGCCCGCCCCCCCCCCCGCTGTATCAAGGAGGTGTTGATTAACACCCGTCCAGTCATGTGAATCTATGCGCTTTCACGGAAGATGCAAATCTTACTTGTTTATGTATTTAGCGCTATACCCTCTGCAGATTCTGCAAGTTGTTTATCAGTGACCAGAAGCGTAAACATGCGTGAGTTCTGATACTCCCCGCCCAGTCGCCTGACTGATCATTTCCCCACCCAGTCGCCTGACTGATCATTTCCCCGCCCAGTCGCGTGCATCTGTTCGTCTTCCCAAAAGACCCAAATCTAGCAGTTATTTATGTATTTGGCACTATGCATTCTGCAGATTCCACAAGTCGTTTATGAGTAAGATGTAATGTAGAAATCATGAGTATCCTTACTCCCCATCCTATCATGTGGATCAGTTCCCGACCGAAACATATCTTAGTTATTTATTTAGTTGGGATCTCACCCTGAACATTACACTTTTTATTATGGAGGCAAACTGAAAACCAAAGTTCTTCCTATGGAGTAATAAGATGACTTTAGTAATGAAATATTTAAGTTTAGTAGAACTTCACAAAACTCCTAATACAAAATTGAAGCAAACCAACAATAAGTCCCTCTAAGCCAGTTAAAAAAAAATTTAACATGTCCTAAAGACACAAAAAGCGACGTGACTCACAGCACGTTCCTGCAAAAACGGTTTACTGTTCACTTCAAGATAGTCATGAACCACTAACCTTTAAAATATAGTAAATCTTAATCATCCCTGAATTACATTTTAATGTGCAACTTCTGAATCATAATTCTTCTGTAGAATGTACACTACGTTTCATGGCTATAGATGTGGAGATATTCTCTAATACAACATACTGTTACACAATCCTGCTTGTATTCCATTAAGCAATTGATTCATTTAAAGAGGTGAAAATTTAGCTGCTGATCAGATTTTAAAATCAACGTTTAATAAAATCCACATGATAATCTAGGGCAGGGGTGTCAGACTCCAGTCCTGGGGGGGCGAAGCCCTGCACAGTTTTTGGCTTCCCCACATTTAACACACCTGATTCAACTCCTAGTGCTAAATACCACACAGCTCTTGAGCTGAATCATTTATGGTGGAACAGGGAAAGAACTAAGATGCACAGATCTCAGGCCCCCCAGGACTGGAGTTTGACACACCTGGTCTAATTCAAATTCAGCTGCATAGATTTTTTAAAAAAATTTTTTAAATTTTTAAAAAATTTTAGGAGGAGTATTTCAATCCACAGCTGTTACATCTGTGGTTAAAGTTAGATTTGTAGATTTGTAGAGTTATGACTACAGCAAATTACAAGTAATCACAAATGATTATTCTTATTATAAACGCAAGATGTGATATTAGCATTAAGGTATAATGCCCTATTATTCAAAATCGAGGTCCGAGTCCTGCTGGTTTTCCAGCCTTCCTTTACCCGTGAGCCAGGTGTGAAGCCTCTGACCAATCAGAATCAGTAATTATTAAAATAACTACCTGGGAGAACTGAAAACAAGATCTGGATTTGGAATCGAGGTCCAGATTTGAAGAGCCCTGGCATAGTGTATGTGAGTGTTTGCATATGTATATTCAGATTAAAATCATTCTGTAATCCCATCCCGAGGTTTAATTTTCTGATAGGTCTCTCTGGAATGTGCATGAAAGTTCCTCACAAGATGAATAGACGCGTCAATTACCTGGTTGCCTGGTAACTTCTGGGAAGTCATTTGCGTTTGAAACTTTCAGCAATGGCTGAATTACAGAAAATGAAGGAGAAAGCTTTTCGGAACAATGAACAAACCTTCTAAATGTTTTCAGCACAAAACATCACACTAACTTACAGAACACGCCATAGAAATAGACACAAACACTTTAATATTAACGCTGACCATGAAACAAGTTACCTTCATTAAATTACAAATAGCAAAATAATAATTAGGAATGAATGACATAAATAATTGACGACTCTTGATATTAAATTTTAAGCAAGTGTAACCGATATTTTTAGAATACAGGGCAGAGTCCGCTGGAGGGTCACGTTTTTTACGAAGATCTTGTGAAATATAATTGCAGAATTAGGTGATGGACAGTGAGGTAAGTTCCTGCTCACTTCCTTGCATCTCGACCCAAAAAACTGGCCACCATTGATGGAAACATGAAATCTGTGCCAGTTTTTAAGCTGTTCATCCATGTCCTGAAGATGAGCCACAGCTGGGTCATAGAGAAAAAGAAAAATACTCAAATGCTGATACTGTTCGAGTCAAAATCCTGAAATAAAAGTAAAGCTTTACGGCTAAATGTTATGGAAAGATTTGTTGGTTTGAAGCAATAATCTGTCAAAAAAAAGCCCACACACAAATTCAATCACAGAGCAGATACGATTCTTATTTTTTTTTTTCTGGACGACATGCTATAGAATTCTGCCAGGAAAGTTTATATTTCAGCGCGATTAGTCGTTGTTCAGTGATTAACTACAAAATGTATTCGAGACATGTATTATTGGTAAATCGTTAACAGTTTACAGACATTATGTCATTGTGACATTGTGTCACCGACATGGACAATAGCAACATATGACTCATATTTTGTTAAGCCAACAAAATGTTGGATGAATTGTGTAATGTTAAATGGGAGCAAATAGCACAACGCTGTACTGTAGAGCCAGCGGAGGCGGCCAAATCGGGTCAGAGCCGTGTGCACGTAAAGGGGCCATCGCTACAGGCGCGAGGGCGGGCGGCGGAAATTCCGACACGAGGCGCCTGAAGCCGGAGCACCTGCTCCGCACGGGAACGTAGCGGATGAATTAGCCAGGAGCTCTGTACGGGATTTACTGCCCACTTCCGAGATTGATAGGTTAATGCCTTTGTTATGGGAAAATGAATAACACAAAACAAATGCATGTACCTATATGCCACTAAATGCAAGGTAGATGAGTATAAGCTAAGATAAGCTAAGCTATGCTAAGCTAAGATAAAGAAACTGATCCCAAAGGGGTCTGTAGTACATAGATAAACGTGAACACGCACACAAAAGATACTAAGTGCTAAGGCCCCACTCATTCTGCAAAAGTACAAAATGCACAAGCAGAATATCCTGATCAAGTCTATCCATCCATTTTTTGTAACCGCTTGTCCTGTTGAGGGTCATGGGGGGTCTGGAGCCTGTGAGCACAAGGTGGGGAACAGGCTAGGATGGGGCCTCGACCCATCGCAGGGCCCCGACTCATCGCATTCACTCACACACCATTCACTCGCACATGCACACCTATGGAAAATTTAGTAACTCCAATTAATTTTGGGAAACCCCACGTTGACACGGGGAGAACATGCAAACTCCACACTCATGGAGCCACAGCGGAGACTCGAACCCTGTGCATGCTATACACAATTACATAATTATAATATTTACAGTAATATAATATTTATAATATATATTTAGTGTACGTATAATATGCCTTGTGACATCGTGTGCGTAATTTGCGCTACCTCGATTCAGTATTGTAATAGATATTTTTATTACCTATAAAAGGATTTAAAAACGACTTAACTCTCCCTTTGACACACCCAGCCATGTAGAGGACAAGGTGCTGAATCTTCATTCTTCATAAATGTCAAGGGGAATTTTTCAGCAGCTGAGCAGCACTGCAAGGTGTGTTAATGGAGGCAGCCAGACACGCAGGGGGGGGCTGCTGGCTGTCCAGTGCGCTCCTGGAACGAGGTGATACAGATGGCTTTTTAAAGCTTTTACGGGGGCTACCAGCTACCGAGCCAGGCAATCATGAAAGCCATTGTCTGCCTCGCGTGCAACTTTTAATGTGCTCCATTTGATTTAATGCCGCTGATGGGTGGGACGGGCTGGGGAAAGAGGGGGAGGAGTGTCCTCACTTTCTGAATAATCCCGGAGAATCTAATTCTGAGTAGAAATGGCATTTGTAACAGAATGAAAATGGTAAAGGGGGGGGGGGGCGGGGGCTCGCACAAATACTCAGCCGTCTGGGCAAGAAGAATGTAATGTTTGATTGCTTTCTGTATTTCAAACTGTACAGAAGATGGGGTTTGGAGGGGGGTTGCTTCTCAAAAAACTCCTATTTTGTGACAGTAAACGCATGCCTGTATTTTACAATTAACCTTTATTTTTTTTCCCATTTGGTTTGTACTCCACACAGGTAGCCTGAACATCTGACACACACACACACACACACACACACAGAAACCCACGCGGCCACGCAATTAAAAACCTGAAGGGAGTTCTCCTGAATAGCACGCAGAGCCCAGTTCAACTCCACGGCCCTGGAGGTGTAAGAAAATAAGTATGGCTGGAGCACCTTGTTAATAGATAATGCCTTTTGAGGCTGTTTACCGTTGTCTTAAATCTAGTAAGGGTACTGTGAAGATCAGAACGGTGGCCTGACGCCACTGGGGAGTTGCGACGATTCCAGCAGCCAGTTGTGCGTGGCGATTTTCTCATGTCCCGATGAGGCCGTAGGTTTCAGCATTGGTAGAGAACTAATCACCCCCTAACCCCCACCCAAACACACATGGTGCTCCAACAGTATGGGTAGAAACATATTCATACTGTCCACAGCCAAATCTACACCCCTGGTTCTCCCAGTGTTTGTGGATGTGCCAGTTCCTACACACAGATAGTAAATTGGCATCTCTAAATGGGATATAGTGTACGGATGTTGTTTCCGGTGACAGACTGGCATCACGTCCAGGTTTTCTGAGCCCTCAGATTCCTTGGACAGGCTCTGCACTCAATAGAGCCCTGTATCAGATAATGGAAAATGGATGGATGAAAAAGAAAAAGGCTTCTTTTTGAGGGAGACACAAGAATAGGTGTTACAAGGACGTACCCGGTAATGCACTGTGACATCCATCGGGAAAATTGCAACAGGAAATGGATGGAAGGATGACGTAAAATGTAAGCAAAAGGAACCATCTGACACAGGGATGGAAAAAAGGAAGAGGGACTTTATTCAGAGACCGGAGCCGACGTGTTCCTCCTCTCCGACACTCTGCCTGTGTCTCTTTAAGCCAGATAACATTACTACTTCCGACTGATGTTTAATAAAACTTTCCACATGTAAACTAAATCCATGACATCTGTCCTCTCTATTATGTTCACGGATTATACCTACAGACCATCTTGATATTAGTGTTACGCTCTTGGTGGAAGCCTGCAATATAGATGGGAAGGAGTGACGGCAAGTCATCTGACTCTGGTTATTCATACTGATTCTCTTCATCCGTCTCTCATTCACATTTAGAAGTAGCATCTGATGTGTTCTCCGGGTTCCCCGTCCCCAGAAGGCCTGACCACAGCCTGACACCTTCCTCGTCTCCCACGGCAGGCCCTAGACGCACTTGCCGAAATGAGTTTTTCTTTCTAATCGAAGCCCATGCTGATGGTTCCGTGATTGAAACACCGCCACTTAAGTCCGGAGAATGCGCCGAATTTATTTGTTGTTACTCTGTGAATAGCTTTGAATCACACCCATCTATCTTCCACACAGTTATCCAGTATATAAAGTCCGGGAGCCAATCACAGGGAGTACAGGGAACAAGCCAGGTCGTCCGTCCGTCCATCCATCCATCCATCCATCCATCCATCCATCCATCCATCTTCCAGCCTTTTATTCTGATCAACAGATTTCATTTCCAATTCGTTTTTTTTTTTAAACTGAAATCTGGAGTTTGCTGACTGCATACTGTTTTTTATACTGGAAAGAAATTACAAATCTGGGATTAGCAAACACAAAGGAACTGCCCTGAATGAGACATCCTGACCTGAAAAGCAGTCAGGGCAAAGGGCTTAGGGACCCTGTTGTTTCGACAGGTCATTGGATGTTTACTAGCTGCCCTCTGTCTGGAGCTGTTTGAACAATTTATCCATATGTTATTAATGCCAGAGCAATATTTAGTCACTTGGCCGACACGTATTTCAGACATTCTTCGTCTGACATCTGTTAACTTGTTTCTGCTGGTTTGGAATCACTGTTAGTCACATGATCTGGGTGTGAGTCAGTGGGACAGACTTCAACAACATGACCTAATATAAACAGCGAGAGCCATGCATTAACATTGCTAGACATTTTCAGGAACATCTTAAAATTATAAAAATTATAATTGTGTTTTTTTTTTTTTTTTTTTTTAAGCATTAAAATACTGGGAATTAAAATAAGGATTCATTTAGGTGTATCACTGATGACTTTGTGTTAGAATTAATGTGCAGTTGAGTACGCTTTAATTTCATCAGTGTGACATGTATCCACTCAACACTAATTGTCTAATAAATAATTTGTTTCTGCCCTTGAGCCACTGGTTCGCAGAAAGATCCGGCACTGTATGCAATGTGATTAACGTCATCTGAGTAAAAAGCTATGCAATGTTAAGTGCACTATAATAAATGGGAAATTACACATTTACACATGAGCAGGGTTAAAGTTACAGTTAAACGTGAATTTGGAATTGTAATTCATTTTTAATAGGTTGAATTTAAATCAAAACAGCATGACGCTTACTAGTGATCAGATTCAGCAAATCTATATGTCTGTCAGGCTATTCAGCACGTTGAAATGCAGTCTATAGATTTATTGATGGATTAGAAGCTAAACTGGCAATATTATAGACATTACTTTATAGAAAGGTTTTCAACAGCCAACAAATAAATGCATCAAGTTCTGTTCTGCTGGTAGCATTTGCATATGCTGCCCAATAACTAGCAACCATATTCTCACTGCTGTTTAGCTCTTGTTAGAGACCTTTTGGCAGTACTGACTGACTGACAGTCTAACAACAGTCTTCAGTCTTGTAAATACAATTTTCTTTCTTTCTTTTTTTTTCCCCGCTAGAGCAATGCTTCTGTTGCTCTGGAATTGCCTATGTGGTTTTTTCAAAGTTTAGAAGCAACAGGCATTTGAGGAAGGTAAAAAATGCCAAGGGTTGATACCGTGACACATTGGGCGATTTGCAGCAAATCATAACTTACCGTAATACAATGGGGATGATTTAGCATAGCAGAAATGTATTCTGATTGCTGGCAGTTAGCATTTTCATGGTAACTTCGAATGGTAACGTATTTAGCTTTTGCTACAGTCGATCATCGAATTCCATGCTCGGTAGTCTCACCCAGCGTTGTTTACTGAATTCACAAACAGGTCCTCCGCTCCGAGAGTTCCTGAGATTTTTGGGAGGGAATAAACGTGGAGACAGACAGACAGACACTAAAAAAATATCCGTTCGTGTATTTTGTCTTTCTTTGACCCAGCCTCAATAAAACCAAAAATATAAATGAAAGCATAAAAATTCACCTCGCAGACATACCGTAACAATAATTATTTCATTGAATTCAACAAACTAATGACAATTACACCTTCAGATTTATAATGTAGTCTAATGTAAATTTCCGTGATTACACTGCTCACATACAGTCTTAGGGTGCCTGCTTCATTCAGTAAAAATATTGCAAATTCATTCATTTGTTTTTATGGCAAAAATCTCATTTACAAAAATATCACATTAGAAATTAACAGCTGTTTTAAGTAAAACATTAATTTCAGGTAAACTGAAATTGAAATTTGAGTTCTGAATGAGTTCATTGACAAACAGTCTCTTTGGGGCCTTTTTAATTAATAACACCTTTGCAACAACATAAAATACAAAACATTTGTTTTTATGTCACTTTGAGACCTAATGACTACAACTGCAATTAACAGAAAAACGGCAAGAACAGAACTGAACGAGTCAGTCAAAAAATATGACACAATAAAAAGAAAATGTCTGTGTGGAAAATATGTTCAGATATGTTAAACCTTGCTTGTCATTTGTCTTTTTTTTAATGAAACCAATAAATTCACAACAATTTCTAGAATTAAGTGAGTGTTCCTAGACCCCTGTCTGTGCTGTATATAAATGTCACCCAGCTGTTAGTGTTTATCAGAAGATTCCATGGCTAATGTTATTGAACAATAATGGCACAGTAATTTATTTATTTTTTATTAATTGCCTCTGCTAAAATCCCCCCCCCCCCCCATGTGCTAAAGAGAAGAGGGGAATTCTCCCCCATCGTGTGAAATCAATTTCAAGCTAATACTAGTTTAGCAACACTGCAGTGCGCCTTCGGCCAGCTAACTTATTGCTAGGATAAGGGTACGTTTCGTGTTTAATGTTCCCTATCATTCATATTTGTATCCAACTTTGGCACCTTCAGCTGTTGAAGTGACGTGCGACCGTGCGAGCAAAGACGGTACGTCTGTTGTGGAGCCCGGGGGGGGCGGGGAGTGAAGAGGCTGGGTGTGAATAGCTGAATAAATGTCATGGAACGATTTTCACAGGGGTGCAAATAGAAACTCTAATATTTTAATTTGCCAGTTGTAACAGAGCAAGACCTAAATTCCTAATTGTTGCAGCTTTCTGTCTAATAACATTTTTTAAATAATAATTTAGTAAACATCCATCCATCCATCTTCTGTAGCCGCTTCTCCTATTCAGGGTTAGGGGTGGCAGTCGGAGCCCGAATCCCTGGAACTACAGGCTCAAGATCCAGCAAACGGTTTGGCAAAAATACTTTATGATCAAATCACCTCATTGATGACTTTCTTGTTACCAATGCAGGGCAAGAAAAGTATGACAAGCAGTACAGGCAAATACGGCCACTCTAATATCATTTGTGTTGGCGCCAGTTGGCACCGGTTGGCACCAGTACGCGGCAAGCCCAAAGACAATTAGGGTCGCCCACTGGCTCCTTTTTTTCTGGCAGTGAAAAAGCAGCAAAGGGGAAAATATCTAATCTACTCAAACATACATATTTAATGGAGAGAGAATTTGGCATATTTGCAATTATATCTTTCCTAGGTTACAAGTACAGTATAAACCAGAGCGGGGGAAAAAAATCAGGCACACATTAATTACTGTGATTAGTTTTATTGCACAGTCATTTTCTGTGAAGGGAATTCCAACTACGTTCAGCTATCCCAGAATCCTGAAGCATTTCTGACCCGCTCAAGAGTGAGACAGATATTTCCTTCTCTGGGATACATTTCCCAAAAACATACTTGTTAACTATCTTAGAAGTTTAAGTAGCTGTATCCACTAAACGGTTCCAACCATGTAAGTTGCTTCCGGAAGCTACTGGGAGCTGTGACCCTGGTTGGTTGTCTTTTTGATCACCGAATGAAAGCAATGTTTTCTTTTTCTATTACTTAAATGTCTGGTGTCAGCCCCAGTCCCATCCATCCATCCATCCATCCATCCATCAACCGCATCTGCTGGTGAGGGTTACAGAAGCCTGAGGTCTAGCCCAGGCAGCGTAGAGGAGAACATGCAACCTCCACAAACAGAGAGTGGATGTGGGTCCCAAACCCCCATCCCTGGAGGTGTGAGGTACTGTGCCCCCCCACATAAAGGAAAATTTTCTTGTTAGGCTTGAATTGTGATTGCCCTTGCAGTCATGGATGGATGGATGGATGGATGGATGGGGTGGAGCCAGAGCACACATGGTGAGCTTCCCTCCAGCGTAGATATTCATAAGGCAGATCAGCTAATCGCATGCGCCATTTAAGGCAGGCTGAACATTCAATAGTGTGCTGACAAAAGGATGAGAGGGTCAAGTGTGGAGTTTATGCAAACTTGTTATCTCCAGCGTTTTTACGGAATGCAGAGGGGGTTCTCTTAAAAGGACGAAATCTTTCCACACAGGGACCCTGACATGAAAAGGCCGTTGATAAAACTTACATGCAGTCCTGGTAAAAAAAAATAATTAAAAAAAAAAAATCTGCTTTTTATAGATCAATGCATCTGCTTAACAAAAACCGGTGAGGGGAATGTGTGGCTAGAGGAATTCAATGACTTGACATGTTCTGCTGTTTATGTGTATCTGTGGGTTGACAGCTAGCAATTATGGCAATATTATGCTTAAATATATGGGTTGTTGAGCCTAAAGTATATCATACGGGTTATATTTAATGAGAGTGCATGTTGGCTGACTGAGGTGTATCCTCTGCAATGTTCACGTGAGGAGTTTATCTGCCTATATGGGCACAAATACTCAATACTTAGCACTGTACCATGATTGAGTGGCTAATAACTGCAGGGGATTATGGGATTGTTAAAGATTGTCTGTGTGTGTTCCCGTGGCTTTGAATGTCAGATTACTGAACCTTATAATTATTCTAGATAGACCGCAGGTAATTGTATTCTAATTTTAAGGAACCTGCCAACCTCTTTATAAAACATGACCAAAGTGACAAGATAAAGGCAATCAGAATGTACACCTCAGAAGGCTTTTACAGTGATGTTATTTCAAAAGTTTTTGCACAACGTGTGTCGAGATATATTTGAAAAATTGCTGTAATTAGTTCGATTAATTTCTGCTTTTCCTAGGACCTTATCTTAAAATTCCCACAAAGCACTCGGGTGATTATTCAAGTCATGTTGAAATAATTCAAAGAACAATGCTTCCTATTGCTTTATATAGTAGGTTCTAGAATTTCATGTTTTATACATATTAAAACAGTGTCTGAACACCATACCAACGACCATTGCCTGTTAGCGATTTATTTAAGCTAGTTTACATTACATTTATTAATTCAACCGACGTTTCTATGCAAAGTAACTTGCAACTGAGAAATCAGTCAGCCAGTCCAGCTAGTTGTGTTGGTGTTTCTTTTCCCCAAGTGCTTTTTTTTATTATCGTGTTGATTCTTGAATGAGGACAATAAGCTGATTTCTTTGTTTACGTTGCAGTCATTCTGTGCAAGTTATCACAGTGCCGGCCGGAAGCTTATTGCCATCTACTCTTCAGATGATTTTCTTCTCCTTCATCATAATTGTATGTCAAATTACAACTTGCAAGGATACACATCTTGGCAACAAATATATACCACGTAAAATTTAATTTTCTTTATCTATCACGCCCGTAGTGAAATGAGTATTCATGTAAAATCTCACACACATGGTTTGTTCACTCAGATAATGATCACAAACGGAAAAGACATGAATAAACGTTAAAACAGTTTTTCAAACTAATCTACCCAAAATACAACTAGAGAACAAAAAAGAAAAATGTTAATTACATCTCCCCTTTTTTAATATATTGAAATTCATTTAAGGCTGATTATACCGTTTTATTGTCACCTTAGGTCATGTTGCTGCGCAGAAATCCCATATTGTATTTATAGTACATGCTTTAACGCGGCACTGTCACCTTTCACTTATGGTCTAACATAAAAGTTCTTTCATTCATAGACAGACAGACACAGATACAGACAGAGAGAGATTCACAGACACAGATTCATACAGACAGACAGACCCCGGCCACCGGAACAAACTCACACCATTCCATCCAGTCTAGTGTGGTGCTGAGGTATCACCCGCTACATGAGCGCCCTTGGGTCCCATCCCTGAGGCGGTGCGTCGTTCGTCATGGTGGGTGCGGTATCACGCCGTATCAGTGAGCGCTCTTTAACGCTCTCTAGTGTTAAGCCTGTGGGTTATTAATGGCTAAGCATACTCTATCACACACACAGTCCAGGATGCCACATGTATCACATGATATAGAGATGACAGCAGGTCGCTCCCGTCCACAGCCATTCCGGATTCTGAAGGCCGGCATCTTCGAGCAGGGAAATGCAATTAAATTTTCACCATAGAGATATTCAAGTAAGGTCCAAGTGTTTTTAAGTGCAGGGGACCGGGTGCCTATCAGGGACCGCACAGGGCTGGGGTACACCTTGAATGGGATGGATATAGAAATATATGAGATATAAATATGCC
Source organism: Mormyrus hasselquistii (assembly GCA_026779605.1). NCBI lineage: Eukaryota > Metazoa > Chordata > Actinopteri > Osteoglossiformes > Mormyridae > Mormyrus > Mormyrus hasselquistii. Next base: position 7,604,537 of record JAODKE010000055.1, read on the forward strand.
TTTTGTGCCATATACCCTATTTGCTAAAAGTGGCGGTATTGTCCTGACATGGGACAAGATACCAAATGATCAGCGGTATGCTGTCAGGTTTCCTGCACGACGGTTCCAGAGCCCGTCGGACAGAACACCACAGGAAACCGGTAACCTCTGGGACCGTAAGGCTGCTGACTGGATAGAAGGTTCTGGAACAAGGAGGAGGAGGTGGAGCCGTGGGAAAAGAAGGAGCGGACCTGGTGCGACAAGACGGCAGAAAACAGACGGATGACAAAACAAGAAGCTGCAAACTCTGATATGAGACGGCCTGTATGGGACGGTGACATCGTGCACTTTGGGACCGACAAGGCTGAGCCATGAGCGAATGTGCTCTGACTGACACTGAGCACGGGACTTCCAGTGTTAATGAAACCCCTGGGTAATATGGGCGTAGCTATATACAGATGTGCTATTTTGCAAGGTTTTGCCGTAATTACTTGGCATAAGACCTTGCAAATCTAGCAATTAACCGTTTCCATTGATCTATGTTACTAAGTGACAGTTTTGGTATTTTTTTTTTTTTAAACATATTCTAAAACACATGCAACTGAGTTTATATGTTTCACTTTCTTTGCAAGGATCACACAGTACAGTAGGTTCTCCTGTCAAGAACCCAGGTGCTGATGTTAAAGCTGGAACAGTTTTTGAATTTATTTTTTTCCCCCTCTGTGTTGATGTCAATGGCAGTATTTTATTTGCATGTGACATGTTTTCTGTTATGTCATGTGACACTCTCGACATTTCAATTATTTCCAAAAAAAAGAGCAATTATGAGAGAAACATATTTGGATTTATTGTGGGTTAAGCCGTGAAATACAATTTACAATGATCAGTTTGAAGCCAGATCTGATCAAAGATTTTTAATGACCAATTAGGTCAAGCCAGTTATTTAATGAACCTTTAAGTTCACACTGTACTCTGTTCTACCACATTAGCTGCTGTGTATAAAATGCATGTGGAAATTTTACAAGAATAATTACTAAAACATATTGCATTTGCATTTTGGTTTCATCCCTACTTTTGAATTTTAACCTCATAAAACCAGAATAATTTTCATATATAAAAACCTGCATCTCTAAGAAATTATTTTTTCCAGTAATGCAATTTTCAGTAAACAGCGTGACTTTCAGTATATAATTGTTTTACCGTGCATATAAAAGGGCCCAAGATCCCTTTTAAATGACTATCTTCTATCGCTAAGTAGTAGGGCTGTGTATGGTGGGGTTGCTTGAGAATTCCCTCTTTTAATGACATTAACTTTTAACGTACTCCCTGGATAAGTTGTGCTTACAGTGTTTTATCTTCAAGTTTCTTTGACTCTCACCTGCTTTTTTAACTTGCTCTTTTAGCAAAGTATGGGTTCACTTTTCCAAATCTGCCTGGACAGTTACACATGAAACGACATCCTGGAATCCGTTGATGGTGATTTTATTAGGAACGACAATGTGTTCTCGCAAAAAGAACAAACGTGTTCCTGCCAATATGAATGTATTATCTGTCACGTTTTTTCTTTTTTTAAACTTCTGGTTCGGGAATTCTGCTTATTTTGGTCTTTTATTAAGTTACAAATGCTTCACAAAGCCAGAGTCTACAGTTGGTCTAAGGGTGCCCAAATGACAAGCCTTTAATGGCGTCCTTCTGATGCAACCCTTGGGGAAATGTACGCCACACATTCGGGCTCCTTGGCAGGCTGCTGTGAAAGAAGGCTTCCGAGGGAATAAGGATTCAGAGAGACAGAATACCCTGGAGAAGATTTGCTGCAACGATGCACAGTTGTAAGGCAAGGACTAGGGGAGAAACACACACACACACACACACACACTAAAAAGACAAATGTTCCATTGGAATCTTGAATGTCAGTTCTTTGAAAGTTTGGAATCATTATTTTATTGTTTGTAGACGTTCCATCTGCACTATATCGACAAAAATGATTCATCTATTTCTTTGCAGTCAGTTCAAGGTTATAAATGTAACTGAAGCTATTGTGCAACATTAATTGTGCGTCTGCATAAAACAGCTCCTGTCCAAGTGGCACGGCAGGAGTTAATCAGCAGTGAGGACCATCATCCTTAGACGCTTATCGTACAATTGGGG
>JAODKE010000055.1:7613631-7639338 GCA_026779605.1 Mormyrus hasselquistii
AAATCTTATTTAAAAATATCAATTAATAAACATGAACTGTTGACAATAATACTGTATATCTATTATACCTGTCTGATATCTAAATAATGATCTTGCATAAAACATTCAATATCCATCAGACTGCTGAACATGGGGAGGGGCTTGGGTGTACAGAATAATGTTACGCTTTAATTCCACATGAACAACAATAGTAATTAGGAACAGTGACGGTTTTAGTCTCCATTTCCTGATAATGGAACATTCGGCAGGTTTAAGTACAGTTTACACGACCTCTTGGGGAACAGTGCATACCTGTATGACTTCAAGTAATACAGGGATGAAATGAAATTATAACAGCACATTTTTTTTTCTTTAATTTGTAAGAATAACTTCTAGGAATCAGAGCCCTGGAAAAGTAAATGTTTGTGTGAATATAACGAATTTTATTTGGCTATGATGAAAACTTAAGGTTGTCCTAGATCTGTTCAACATTCCAGAGTTATTGAAGTAGCCAGGATTAATGAGTCTCATATATCTGCTGCAATGGATTCTTTTAAAATCACACCGTACTACATTTTATTCTAATATAATCGCGTGTAACCTCAAACAAGCTGAAGCAAACCACATCTCACCTCAGTGTTTCAAAAAAGAAAAAAACAGCCCGCTCTAAAAGTAGGGTGAAAATGCAAAATGTACCAATCCATTTCAGTCATTTGAATTTTATTTTATTCAGTCTGGAGGACTTTTTCTCCCCTTAGACTCATACAGAAATGAAATATCATTAAGTATTTCAGAGTGTGTGACTCTCAAAATTTGCCTGTGTGGGCAAGACCAAACTTGTCTGAAATTGATTATATAGCTGAAAACTGACATAAGAACAAGGACTCTATTATGATAAGGGTCACTAGAGTATGAAAAATGGCAATTATATGATCACGGAGCTCCCTGTTCTCTGATGAATCATTTCCCCATTTTCCCAGAGTTGTTGCCTGTTTTGTTATGCTAAATAAAGCCGTCCCCTCATTCGGAGGCTGCACAACTTTTTCAGCTTTGTTTTTTGCACCCTACCAGCCACTAAAGCTCTGTGTGACTCTGCCAGAACTGGCTGTACGAACGGTTGTGGATGTGAGAATATTCATTTTAGAAGAATATAAAGAAATAAACTTCAGAATATATTTTAAAAATAAAGGTTTAGGTTAAAAATTAGGCTAGCTGTTTCCTTATAACTTTCTCCAAGCAGTTTTCCTCTGTGTCCTTGCGGTATTAGACAGCTAAAATACTCTTGGTTTTTCATACACTGTAGTTCTTTCTATATATGTTGACTAATTGCTATCTAGCCCAGGAGATTCTCATTATGCTCCAGCCCCTTAAAAAGGCCGAATGGAGTATATTAGCAAAACTTCTGCTTGTTTTTGGGGGACCAGGAAAAAACCTCGATCTATTTTCTTAACCGCTTGGTGCCTCTGAAGGGGATTCTGGCAGCATAAGAAACAACAGTTCATCAAAAGGCAATCAGAATACTGGCTCTGTGTTACTTGTGCTAATTGTGGGATCTTTTGAAAGCAACACGATAGAGGAAGACCAAGATGCACACATAAACAGACACACACACACACACACACACACACACACACACAGAAGATGTAGGACATATCTGCTGAAGGGAAATGCAAAAGCAGGCAAGGTGTTCCGGATGGGATAACATTAAAGGTTGGGGTTGGTGTTTTCAGCTGCGGTATAACTGATTTGTTTCCATAGCAATGAAATCACCGACGTTTTCTTTTGATTCCATTTTCGAGAATTCCATTGACTCGTCCACTCCGCCTGCCAATTTTATTATTATTTTTTTTTATATATCCCCTACTTTCACCTCTTCTGCTAAATGAAATCCCGCTGTATGGGGATTACGCAGCTCGGCTGCATGTCAAATAACGGCATGGCTAGCTAAATCCGCCCAGAATTTGTGCGATTCCCAAAATTTTCTTCTCGAAATTTGTCCTTGCCTAGGTCTGCACCCTTAACCTAATGCCCATCCTCACAGCATGTGCTTTGGGGATGTACTATTTTAAAAAGGATAGCTTGATTTCCCCATTCATGGTATCATAGTTAGCATTTAATTTCATGCTCGTTCTTCTAACCCTAATTCTCCCATTTTATTTGCAAATCCTTAACTCCCCCTAACAAAGCAGATACACCCATTAGTGACCACGCTATCTCCATCTGCATTCTTCTCCCTGCGCGGTGTAAAGCAGGGCACTTTTTCACTGCATGCAGAGCTTTCGCCTGGAGCCGCATTTCCTCGTAACTTTTACGGGCTCCATCGCACAGCCATCTGTCTTCATCCCGCCCCGTGATTCATGTTTCTCAGATTGTTTCACCCGTCTTCATATCTGAAGCAGCTCAAAAACATCCCCTACCTGCTCTTTCTATTCATTCTATTTCAAGTTCTTGCACTGCCATATCTGTCAGGGTCTGCACCCATCTGTCCGAGGTCTTTCGTGTCTTCTCCCTGTTCGGCCAGCAGGTGTCGCTGGCCATCCTGTCCTCCCCATTGTCAGTCTTTATTGTTCTCCCCTGTTGCTCAGACGGCCGCTAGCTCAGTGAGTTGTAATTCCCTCAGTTGTATTCCAATCCTGCCTCCTCTGTTTTTGTATTTTTGTAGATTTTGTTCCCTAGTGTTTCATTTGTATCAGTTTTCAGCGTTCTGTGATTTGTATTCGGTTTTGCTTCCGTTTTACCTGCCCTTATTTTCCTTGTTTTGATTCTGTTTCTTTGATTCTTTGTCAGTTCTTAGTTTCCCTGTTAGATTTCCTTGATTTAATTATTCATTTCACCTGTTGCCCGTTCTCCCAGCCCTGGCAGCAGATGCTGCCCCTGCGGTGCTCGAGTTGGAGCTCTCACCCCCTGGATCAGTTCCTGTTCCTGACCTGCACAGACTCTGCGATGTCTGTTCCCTGAGTGCCTCTACTATGGCACACGCTTGGCCTTTACCTGCTCCAGGTCTGCCGTGGATGCCCTCCTTCGGATCGCAGAGTTCCCTAGAAAGGGGCGGAAAGCCCCTGCAGTCGTTCCAGCGGTGTAGCCTCTGCTTCCAGGTGGCCCAGCTCTCCCCCGTCTTTCTCCGGGTGATCCGGCTACAACGCCTGTGGGCTGGAGAGCGTCCATCAGCGGCTGATGGACTGGGCCAAGGGTCTCTTGTCTCCCAAGTCTCCAGCATCCTCCACCACGATATCCATGTCCTGCCCTGTTTTCTTGTGGAGTCGTTCTGTCAATGAGCGTGCGGCTACCTGTAATCCCCTGTCGTGTGTTCAAACCCCGCCTCCTCTGTTTTTGTTGTAGACTTTGTTCCCTAGTGTTTCATTTGTATCAGTTTTCCAGTTCCTGTGTCTTGTGATTTGTATTTGATTTTAGTTTCATTCTTTATGCCTGTGGCTGTGTTTTACCCATCAGTTTGATTTTCATGATTTTAGTTTTTTTTAGTTTCACCTGTCTGTTACCAGCCCTTGTTAATTGTTTTCACCTGTATTGCATTACTCTTGTTAACTCTTTTATTTAAGTTCCTGATCCAGTTCTGCCTTGATTGTTATTATTCTTTGTTTTTCCTATTTTGCTTGCTGACCCCTCGTGGTCTGTTTGTTTTGTAGTCTTCCCAGCGTTTTCAATTCTGTTAATAAACCCCTCTTGTGTTCCTGTGAGCTGCCAGTAGACCACTTCCTTTCCTCGCCTGCACGATGCCCCGTCCTCGTGCCAGAAACTCCAGAGTCCATGACAATATATTGCCTTTGTGTCCCTTTTGCACTTTGTTGTACAATATGTAATATATTCCCTAGTCAATGTGTAGATGTAGTGTGTGAAGTATAGTGTTAATGTAGCACCAGGGAGATGGTGTTTAATCCCACATGTATATAAGCATATTGATGGGCTGGTAAGCAAGATCTCTCAAATCCCTTTACTATCCACTAACTTCACCCAGAAAAATGTTCTTTTGCAGAATTCTTGGTTTGCAAACTTTTCTGATTGTCGTTTGCCCTTGATTCGGGCTGTTCTTATAAGGAAACATGCCCGCTATTCAGGGAGAGCCGCTTCATGTGTGTTAATAATGCCGGTTCTTGCTACCATGTGCAGTTTTGGTATAACGTAAGCAGGCTTTAATGTTGACTAATCTTCCAGAGTTCTCATTTAGGCAGGAATGACCCCTTCTCAGTTTTCTATGATTTCTCTCTCTCTCTCTCTCTCTCTCTCTCTCTCTCTCTCTCTCTCTCTCTCTATCTGCCATGGATCTGACACAGTTTGAGTAAATGTGTTGTTTTTTGTAGGATCCTGGTTAAGGTCCAGATATTAATTAAAAATTTGCTTTCAAACTGACCTTATTGTAACACTCATACTACTGAGAACAATTTTTGAGTAGATTATGCATTTGCAGATATTTCTTTCATTTGAAAATGTGTCAGCTTGTTAACAACCAATAAAGTTCTAGTAACAGCAGGGACAGAACGTTATGTTCTAGGGGTTTTATCTGGACACTCGGGTTTCTTCACGAACTCCAATAACAAGTGGTTTGGAGATTTTGCATCTCTAAATTTCCCTTTCTGGGTAGCCCTGAACTGGTGCCGCCCGCCCCTCCCTGTGCTCCATTTCCGTGAGAGACTCCAGCCTCACCACTAGCCAGCATTGTAGCAGCTGGAAGATATATGGGAAAATCACAAACAACTAGTGGCGATTTTGTGATTTCACAGAGGTTCCAGAATTGAGTAACCATAAACAAATCAATGAAAGTACAATGTCAGACCGCCTCCTCTGATACTGAAAGGTGAAACGATTTGCTTGCTTACATATTAGACGTTTATGTAATAAAGACAATCCATTAATTTCAATGAGAAGGTAAATACAGTACTCAGGATGGAGAAATTGGCATGTTTGTGTTCAAAAATTGGTACTTTTTCAGAAACATTATAAACAGTATTACAGGCAGTCCCCGGGTTAAGAACGTTCAAATCACAGGCAACTCATACTTACGAACGTACTGTCATAAAGGCTGTTTATATTAAAAAATGAAAGTTAAATACAATGGTTTTTTTATGACAAACCCCCACCCTACTTTTTGACGTTCAGAAAATCACTGTGCGCTTCGTCGGATCGCCGGTGTTATGCCTGTAGTTACTTTAATTACTGTATTTTTATTTATCTATTTTATTTATTTATTTATTCTAAAGGTTGGTAAGTCATGCATCTGGCGTGACACGCTTTCCGCCTCATGCAAGAAATCGTTCGGAAAATCTATATTATTCCATTATAACTCTAAGACACGTCAAAGGTAATAAGTCTTACATGCATGTAAATGCAGACTTGTCTTGAATTGAAAATCTCATATCAGCCAGCTGATCAAAGTTGGAAACCCTGTATTATCATTATTATTATTAATTATTATCAACCATAACAACCACTGTCTTAACTGTTTAAACTTCCCAACAAATTAGAACGATTTAAATACAGACTTAGGGAGCGAATCTGGTTCGCAAAACTGGGGAATGCCTGTATATTTTCAAATGAAAAATCTGAAATTGCTGGATACTTCTACTGCTTATGTCCTATTCACCTTATGCCTCTTTTTTCTGTATTTTCTATTCTTTATTTCGGCTGCATTGGATGTTTTCCTCCCCTTTCTTCATTTGCGCAGTTCAGGGCCGGGGCCGCAGCACCTGCGCTGCGCGCCGCTCCGCTCCGCCCGCGTTCACGGCTCTTGTGTTCGGCAGAGTTCGCGATGCCAGGCCGGGTGCGCGCACGATGCTCTTCGGGCCGGCGCGCCGCCGGGGCTTTCATTGTGTGAAAGCTTTTACGCGCTCGGTAAAAGCATCCACTCGAACGGCCCCCTCATCTCTCCAGCGCTGATAACTGGTAGCCTAGGCTGCTCCGTGACATTTATAATTATAGGAGACAGGCGGTGTTTGTTTGTTTGGGTTTCTGTGCGCGCTGATTCCTGTGCAACCTGCGCAGCACAGTAGGACAAGACTGGATGTTTATTTATCTTGTATTAAAAACCGTCAATCATATATAATTATCCATAATTTAGTGATCATGTTAGTGGTTTAACCATCCATCCATTTTCCGCTTGTCTTATGCTGGGTCACGTGGTAACGGAGCCTCTCCCGGAACTATGGGAACAAATCACCGCCTTAAAGATAATTAAGTGTGTGTGTGTGTGTGTGTGTGTGTGTGTATTGTGGCCAATTGATTACCTTTAAAAATTTTATTGTACTTTTAGTTGTATTGCAGTATAGTTTTACTCTGTCATTTCATGACAAATTATAGTGATGATATTCGCCATTCACAAGTGATCTACAGTCTGTATAAGCGCATATATTCATCATTCAATCCTTCATTTTTCTTAGTGAACCAAATATTTGAAGAAAAAACAATGCAACCTTTATAATAGTGCATTTACTATCCTGTCCCCCAATTGTTGTTCATTTTTTATCCTCTCGCAACTATCACAAACAATAGTCATCCTCTAAATCATGCACTTTGTTGGGGCACCATTAGGCAGTGACTGATACCACAGTGCACTGGCAAGCATTTATGTGGGGTCCGTCCTGCAGACCATTATTTGCTTCCAGAACGTCTCCTGCCACCCATGACTTGACCCCAAGGCAGTTCTCTTCTTCCAAGCAACCCTCCAAGTATCTATCCGTGTTACATCACTCATCCCCGTCAGTTTTTATATATGCATTGTATATATTGTGTTGCACCGCGAATGTTACACGTAAGCTTGTATGTGCCGTACTGCGTGACTATAGTTTGGGTGTGAAACTTGCTGCAGAATGGTGATTTCCCCCGCGATGACCTGTATGGCATAGCTGTCAGCCGACCTGCCTGCGTACGTACATAAGGGTTTACAGTACGTGTTGAATAGTCCGAATTTCCCTTCCCGGTTTACCCGCCCTTAGGGTAGTGTGCTGCACACGTGTGTTGTTGGCGGCCCAGTGTAATGTGCCAGCCGGTGGAGGCAGAGAATGTGCACTTAGGTTGAGGTCTCATGCAGGCTTTTATTATTTATTCAGGGGCCCTAGAACTATCCGGAAAGCAGCAGAATGGGCAACCGGGTGAGTACAGGGAGTTTCTCAGCCCTCGTTGTCCAGGCCTAGCGTCTTGCACATGTTATGATAAGTCCGTGTTGAATGTAAACTCGTGGTAGCTAGCAGGCTATTTCAATAAAACATTTAGTCCAATGAAGAAAAAAAAAAAAACGCATGTCCAAAAATCCCCGATTTCAGCAGTGTGAAGAAACGTATTTTCTCAGGAAATGCTTTACAGAATAATCCTAAAACAATGAGACGCCCTTAGTAGCACCAGCGTCTTTACACAGCCGTCAACGAATGGTTTCATGTTTTAAATGGACTTGCGTGGGTTGTTGTCAGCAAGACGAATATGTGACTGTCGCCAAGATACAAGCCCGATGACGCTTTGAGAGCCTTCGACTGCTCAGTCGGTAGAGTGGAGGACTGTAGAGGAGTACTGTATGTGGTTACCTTTCTTAGGTCGCTTGTTTGAATCCGACTCGAAGGATTTGTCTTTTGACCCTTGGTATGATGCTTAGCACTCTGGACTCTGAATCCTAGTGATCTGAGTTCAAATCTTGGTAGAAGCTATAGACGTTTTAGGGCAGTGTGTGGCTCAGTGGGTAAAGCCTCTTTGCCTGTGATCTGAAGGTCACCGGTTCAAACTAGCCTCAGCACATCTCGGCCTCATTGAGCTGAATCCTGAGCACTGCTGTGCTTATCAATGCTATGTTGTTACAATCAGTAATGCTCAGTAATTCCTACAAAGAACTACGAAATATTGAATACAAATTTTAACTAGTATAAACAAAAGTTCTAGGTAAATAGATGTCTCAAACATCCTTTCATTGCTCAATTAGTTGTGAAATGCTATCAGTACACAGAAGAGGGCGGGCATATTCCATGTACAGTCAAAGTCATCAGTTTTCATTGGGCGGCGATGATTTTTAATCTTGACTGCTTTGGTGATGTCCTGATTATTCTCTATGTTGAGATACATGCTCTCCGTGTGTCAGGAGATGCATCCTGAGTCATGATAATCCTGGGCAATACTGACAATGCATACCTTCGCATACAAGGCTGTCGTGTAAAGAACTAGTCTTTGAAAGTCTTGCAACAACCGTTAAACTATAGCCAGCAAAGGTGAGTATAAAATAATTCTTGCATAAGTATCTTGTCCTGGGCAGATCATAATGTAGGATTGTAGGATTAATGGTTCTATCATGTTAAAGGTGCTGGAAAAGACCTTAATACTCCTCAGTCATTGAAATGGCAACTAGGGATTTTGTTATGAAGTATTACTTTTAAATGAATTACTATGTTTATGCTTTGTTTAGTGGGTATAATTTATATACGGTATCACTGGTTGGTTCAAAGGCGATATTAAGTGCATACTTCAAATGTGCATGGGAATGATTGATATGTTGTTTATCCTTTTGGTTTCGGGTATTGGTTTGCCTTGGAGGTATGATTAATCTTATGAATGAATAAGCATTCTGGGTTTGTGATCTCGGTGTGAAATTATATCTTCACAACTCTGTGAAAACTGATGCACTCTTTTTCATAAAGTTCTGCGATCATCATTCCTTCGGGCCCGGCACTTCAAAGACCAATAGCGCAGATCTTAATGAGAATTTGGGTTTTCTCTCATAAATCTCCATTCAGGTACCAGTTCCATAGGCACTGGAGTTCCATAGGCACTGCCCCAAAGAGTCATTATGGTCCCAAGCCCTAACTTTTAAAAACACTCGATAAATAGCTAGCTGGTTGCTACAACAGCATATCCTAAATAAGGAACATGTTTGTTTAAATATTTAGTGTAGCGACTGTTTGTTGCAAATGCGTGGTTTGCGGTGGTGGTAAATGTCTGTGTGGAAGCATTATAGAACCATGCATATCTTGCTGGACACCCTGCTGTCTCTAGTAGGACTTCAGCTACCGATTTATTTTTATAATCGGTCATCATACCGATTACTAGATTAATCGTAAATATAATCGGGTAACATAAGTGCGAGAATAAATGACAATGCCAACCAGATCTTTGAATAAACAAATAGGATGTTTATTGCACAAATTCAAAACAAAAGATATTTGAAAGTGCAGGCCACTCCTGGTCAGTGCATTAACTGCCGTATTGCATCTATATATACTGCTAAAGTTAACATTTACTGAAAAACTTCAAAATATAAAAAGTGTGCATGTAGATGGCATGTGATTAGTACATTGAAAATGCCGTCTGTAAAAATTTTCTCTTGCTCAGGTGAAATTAGTTGAGCCATCCTCACAAAGTTTATGGTCTATCGACAAAGATTTTATTGTAAATTTAGTCTCGTTGAAAAAAGAAAATTGGTTGTGGTTGGGTTAAAGTCAGGTGTGCTAATATTTGCAACTTTTTCAGAAAGTCACATTGAAAAGTGATTATGCTCTGTTACCAGCATAATTAGCTGGTAACAGAGAGGTTGACCAGTTTATGTTATGAATGACCTACCAATACTAATGGACAGAATGAGATTCTTGCTGAATGAGCAGTTTGGAACCTCTCAATTTTAATATCATGAAACTCTGCATTTTTTAACAGCATTGCAACAACACAAAATTAAGTTTTCTGTTTGCACAAAACGCTACCAGCTTCTCCCAGACACCTTTCAAATCGAGGTTAATAACTTGATAAAACACTAGAATGGAACCAAAGGAAGAGATGTGTTCGAAATGGCAGAAACTATCAAAAGTTTGGAAGCATTGGAAGTTGACATTTTCAAGCTGACATTATGCGTGCAGAATGTGTTTAGTTTTTACAATGCTTGCATTGTACAATTATTTCTGTTAATCTCAAATTGAAATGTTATTGTATTCCTATTCACTTTCAATTTTTAACCATTTGTCATGTTGTAGCTTCATGCTAAAATTATGTTAATTTTTTGCAAATTTATTAAAAAAAGAAACTGAAATATCAAATGGACACATTTAGAGCCTTTGCTCAGTACTTGGTAGAAGCACCTTTTTGAGCTGATACAGCCACAGGTCTTTCACACCTGGATTTCGGGATCTTCTGCCACTCGTCTGTGCAAATCCTCCGCAGCTCTGTCAGGTTTGATGGGGAACGTTGGTGTACAGCCATTTTCAGGTCTCTCCGGAGATGTTGAATTGGGTTTCAGTCAGGGCTCCGGCTGGGCCATTGAAGGACATTCACGGAGTTGTTCCTAAGCCACTCCTGTGTTGTTTTGGCTGTGCGCTCAGGGTCATTGTGTTGGAAGGTGAAACCGCAGCCCTGTTTGAGGTCCTGGGCATTCTTTACTAGGTTTTCTTCCAGGATCTCTCTGTACTTTTGCCGCGTTCATCTTTCCTTCAACTACGACCAGTCGCCCAGTCCCTGCAGCTGAAATACACCCCCTCAGCATGATGCCCCCACCTCCGTGCTTGACTGTGGGGGTGGAATTGGGCAGGTAGAGCAGGGCCTGGTGTCCTCTGCACATATCGCTTAGAATTAAGGCCAAAGAATTCAATGTTGGTTTTGTCAGAGCAGAGAATCTTATTTCTCACAGTCAGGGAGTCGTTTAGGTGTTTCTTTGCAAACTCTATGCGGGCTTTCATGCGTCTTTCACTGAGGTGAGGCTTCCGTCGGGCGACTCTGCCATAAAGCCCAGATTGGTGAAGGGCTGCAGTGATGGTTGTCCTTCTGGAACTTTCCCCCATTTCCACAAAAGATCTCTGGTGCTCAGCCAGTGTGATCTGTGGGTTCATGGTTACCTGTCTCACCAGGGAACTTCTCCCCCGATCTGCTCAGTTTAGCCGGGCGGCCAGCTCCAGGAAGAGTCCTGGTCATCCCAAACTTCTTCCATTTAAGGATCATGGAGGCCGCTGTGCTCTTGGTTACATTAATTGCAGTAGAGTTTTTTTTGTAGCCTTGTCCACAGGTCTCCATGTCTCTCTGCTCCCGTGATGCCTCAGTCCGTCTGTCACCACGTTATATTACGTTTTTCTTTAAAGTTTTTAATTAATTTCCTGGTTTTTTACAGAAATTACTTGATAGGCTTGTGAGCAAATTAATCGGAAAAATTACCTTGGTTTGCGCACAAATTGTTTCACGACTGCTTTCCTGGAACGGATTGTGTTTCTGACCACAGGCACCGCTGCACACTAGAAGGTCAGGAAATGCAAGATAGATCGATAGTGCTGGAATGGATGGTACACCTACGTAATCTAGCATGACCTGCTAGCTAAAGTACAAAATTCACATGCCTGCATGTTGGAGAGATGGGCGGGTAACTTGTAATCTGCTGCAATCCTGCTCACATTCTAGAGGTGGAAAGTTCAGGTCCGGAAAGTAAAAATCCAGACCAAGGTTTTGTTTCGACCAACCAGTTGAGTATAAAGATTAATAATCATAGAGTACTCAACTGCTTGGTTGAATACAAACTTTTATTTTCTGGACCTGAACTACCCACCACTGCTCACATTTCATGACATTAGCTCATTTTGTCTCTCCGGCAGTTTTAAATTCATTTGAACATTATTTACATAAACTATTAACATATTTGCTATATGGTGAAGTTGTATTTCAGTTACTGTATAGTCAGGATTAATCATCGATTTTTTTTCTGGCTGTTTCTATTGCTGTTCCTATATTTGCTTTTGTCCTGAACGGCACGTGATCTCCATTTGTCTTCAAGTCCAAACTCCGAAAACACTTTCTTATCAAAAAACACCAGTTTGTTAGCATCACCTGTGGATCAAATGTCATTTTGTCTACACTATATTCCACTGCTAATCCTTTAATCCCCAGTGCTGCTAATTATCAGTATCAACACTGCGAGAGAATCCAAACTATGTAAAATATTTTTAAGGAATATCTTATCTGTGAAAAACACGTTGTAGAATTATTCATGTAGAAAGGTTAAAAAAATCGGTGTGCGGTTGCATTTTCACAGGCGTGCTTGTGCTTTTATTCAAGACTAAATGAATCTGATGCAAAATCTGTGCAATCTGCTGTATCAGTTGTTTCCGTTTACGACACATGCAAACACATCTGTATTCACTATGAAAATGTAGTTTTATTTCTGCAATGTAAACTGAAGACTACTACTGTCATGAAAGGGAGACCCAACTCTTCACACTTTATGATTTACATTAACGGCTATAGCATAGTGCAGCCTTCAGGAATGAGGTGACGTAATCAGGGAATACAATAATAAACAAATGAAGTACACACGCGTGTGATATTCACACTCAGTGGTCATTTTCTAGGTACAATTACATTAGATTAGATCAGATTAGATTAATCTAAGAGGGAAATGTTTGCGTACAGAGTATAGACACGGTGCAAAGAGAGCACACATACAGTAACTAGCAAGTCATGCGCCATAATGATGTTTTGGTTGATGATCAACCTCATATACCACGGTTGTCCCATAAGGTTGTTATAGAGCTGAAAGTGTCCCGTCGCCTAGTGACATCATGCCCGGTGTAATGTCGTCGTGCCACACATTACTTATCCATAATACTTGATAATGATAATAAACAAATATGTTGCTGGTTTATGTGTTTACTAAACCGTACTTTTTATTGTCATTTTAGGGTCTAGTAATTCTACTCTCTCTCATGGTTTAGCTATGCATGACCGTACTGGGGTGGACCAGACCCCACTTCCCCATATGACTCCACAAGCACTTGAAGCAATGATGAGTTGTGGGTTCAGAGACACACACCACGGTGGTACCGAGTTGTTGTTTTTTTTTTTTGCACTTGTATCCATTCCTGTTAGCTTTAACGAGTCTAGCAATTCTCTCCTGACCTCTCTCATTAACCGGGTGTTCTCAGGCGCAGAACTGCTGCTGACTCGATGTTTTTTTTTTTTTTTTTTTTTGTTTGTTTCACCATTTTCTGAAAACTCTCGACACTGTAGTGGGTGAAAATGCCAGGAAGGTGGAATGTGTCTGAGATGCTGGAACCACTGCATCTGGCACCGACAATCACACCACATCCAAAATCGCTTAGATCACATATCTTACCGATTCTAATGCTTGGCCAACTTGCAAATGAGCCTCTAGACTCTGTCTGTGTGCTGTATATGTTCAGTTTTAGCCCTCCGTTACAGTATATTAACAAGCTGGTGTTGTGAGCATGCAGTGGCTTGCAAAAGTATTCATACCCTCATTTTCTTCTTAACAGAATCCTACATTGAAATTTCAGCTATTCATGGTATTTTTATTTCAAGGCGCTGGAAATTATATTGTTGTGATGTGACACTGTTTGATGTAGAAAAGTTTCTTTATAAAAAGGAGAATAATGCTGATTACCACGACTATAAAATATATCCCCAAAGCTGAAATTGTTATATAATATTATGCAGCAATGTAAATACAGATATTTGGGGTGGCACTTTCGAAGCCCTTACAGTGATTGTTTAAATTATGTAGAGTACAAAGGAAGCAGCCACAACAACAGTGAAATAGCCAAATGGCAGATAGTGAGAGATACTGAGAGACTGATTTCCATCCTACCGAAGAGAGGGAAGAGAATTGTAACCAGTGACCACCATTGATGAGAAGCATTAAGCTGATTAACAAACAAGTGTTCTTGTGTGTTATGCTCATGATATATTACTTGAAAAGGAAGCACTCCTTATAAAAGGAATAATATAGTAAAAATATGAAATATTAATTGTGATAAAATAAAGTCTTTGCAAATTAGCACTGGCTTTGGAAATAATTACGTTTGCGGAATGTACCGTATAGTAGCAACATGAACTCCAGGAAATACCATTATACTAAAGCAGAATTCTTTTTGATTTCCTCACTCATGTGTTCGTCGCTGAACATTAGTAATTAACGTCGCGCCTAAACGAGAGAGACAAACTGAAAATGAAACAGCCCTGAGGGGAAAATCGCCAACGTGTAACATTTATACGCAAATGTACGCTGTTATCCAATTGGATGTTAATCCATTATCACCTCCCTGCAGAGTGTTTTACCAGCATTTCCAGTGGACGAAAAAACAGTTGAGCATTTATTTACAGGCAACTTTCTTGAAAGCTTTATGTTTATCAAAATTTTGTTTTGTTTTTGCTCTGAAGTCTCAGAACAAGATGATTGAATGAATAAACGAAAATGCACACCCTGTATTAGAGAGGCATTCATTCTGTTTGTAGAATATGTATATATAATTTATCAACATGTACATTTATATAAAATGAGAATCATTTGCTGTTGCATTTATATATATTTTATTTGCGATACATGCTGGGTTGACCTCTAGTCCCTGTCATTTTATTGGAAGATGATTTATAAAACATTTATTCAACTTTTTATTTATATTATAAAATTATAAATTATATTTTACTGAAACCTACAAACCAGGCCATATAGTCCAAGCATTAATTGACGGTGATCATTATTGTGTTTGCATAAGGAAGCTGTTTTGGTACAATGTTTTAATGATCATGTTATTTTTAATTATTAGTAATAAAGGTGAAAAATCTCACAAGGTGACAGTAGATGGTTAGTTTGAAAAGGAAAGATGCACATTACACATTAAATTGGAAACAAAATGAGATCAAAAATGACAGTGACTGAACCATTAGGCATGATTCTGCAGTGTATATATGTTCAGAGTGTTAAGGTGCTAACAGTGTTAAGGTGCTAACTGTGCTTTTCCCTAATGGTGTGTGTGTGTGTGTGTGTGTGTATGTATACCATCTGATGATAAATCACCCTGACTACTTTTACTCTGTTACTCGCAAGGCATGCAAATCTATCCATAGTGCTTGAGCAGTCGGGACACGCCTACAAAGGGTGCATTTTGGAAGACACAAAATTAAAAAAAGGAATTAAAGCAATTTTTAAGCACTCGTGTGCCCTTTGAAAGAATTCAGCCCAGCGTTTGTTATCTGAAACAAGTAGCTGTCAACCTGAGGAAGTCACAGATTATTACTGTCTGCAAGCCACCCACATGTATGATATATACAGATCGATATAAATAAGCAAGCATGGATTTAAAAATTACTTGTAACAGAATGAATGTGTACTTATTTCACGCGTAGCTGTGCTGCTTTTTTTTACTGTTTTATTTACCGTTATATATATTATAATCTTTAATTCTAACTACGAAGCATATTCTTCAGTATGTTGA
This sequence comes from Mormyrus hasselquistii, assembly GCA_026779605.1. Taxonomy (NCBI): domain Eukaryota; kingdom Metazoa; phylum Chordata; class Actinopteri; order Osteoglossiformes; family Mormyridae; genus Mormyrus; species Mormyrus hasselquistii. The sequence goes on from JAODKE010000055.1 coordinate 7,628,793, forward strand.
AGGGCATTTGGCTCAGAATTTGTGGAGTGTTTTTACTGAGAAGCTGTTGTCAGGAAGTGTGTGTGTGTGATTTCCTGGAACCTCTTAAAAGTAGGTTCAATTCCCAGCTTTTCAAATCTACTGCTCATTTATGCACAATTTCAGTACAATTGAAGACTTCAATGTACAGATTGGTCTTGTTCAAGAAGGCATTAAAATGTAAAATTCTTAGACTACATTGCCGTTCCTCAGATTTAACCTGGTACTGTATAAAGTGACTATGTTTGATTCCAGCTCACAAGATCCAATGTATAGGGAAAGAGGGGCTTTCATGCGTTTTCCTTTAGCCGATATGCTTACATCGTATGCTTTTGGTCTCCTTACGCGAGCACAGGGTCGCGCAGAGGGCACAAAGCAGGGGACACCCTGGATGGGATGCCTTTTGTTGATGGGTAACACACTCACGCACTACGATGTTGGACTGTAAGAGGAAAATGCCCGGAGGAGAAGCCCCACAGCGATGAGGGCATGGAAACTCCACAAGCTGAGCTGAGAACCACCGTGCAAGAAAGAGAAAGTGCTTCCTCGCTGATAACTGAGGGCCATGCAAAATTCAAAATAGCAAATATAAATCAATGCTAAGCACTTTAAAGTCCTTGACAAACACTGCGGGTTTTATTGTCACAGTTGCCAGAGTTCACTTCTTCCTGCCATTTGGTGCGTCAACAATCCTGTCTGACCGCTGAGGAAAGCGAGATGATTGGATTGCAAAAATGTCTAGCAAAAAGTTCACTTTGCTTTTGCGACTTTTTTACTTTCAAAGGCACTGAGTTTTATTGAACCATGTTAGCATAAGCATGTTTTTTTTGTATTTATTTCAAGGGGGGTAAAATAAATGAATGCACTAAGTAAGCGTGAAATAAGGTTTAAAATTACAGCAATATCTTGTTATGGATATTACACGTGACTGTTTCAAGTAAAAATCATATATACCATAATAAAAATTCCTTATACAAAAAAATGTGCTTTTTGATAGTATTAATCTCTAAACGCTCTGTAATATTTAATTTTTTAACAATAAAATTCTGAAAAATAGGTGGTGAATGCTGCATTTCAAAACAAATCCAAATTTTTTTAATCAGAGAATGTTTTAAAGTTTAACTTTAAATTGCTTCAGTTCATCATCCTGAAACATAACTGAAAATCTATCTGCTTTGTAAAATAACCCGTTGATCATGTTCAGGAAAAGCATTTTGTTTATCACAGACTAGATAGATTTGCAGACCTAGATCATCAGTATCAATTACTAGAATTTACTACAGTAGTTCAGTCAGTGCCTGGGATCATTTAAAGTGATTTATCTTTGAATTCCTTTTGTGCCAAACTGATTTTGTGCCTCCCTGTGACATTTTGTTGGCTTGAAATACAAAAACTTCTGCTCCAAGGGCCCTTTGTCTAATTTTTTATGTGAAACATAGAGAGAGGATGTTACTCAGTTTTACAGCTGTGTTTTGTCAAAATAAATTTTCAAGTAATGTATGTTAAGTGCATCTGATTATCAAATTAATTGAAAACACAAAAAAGAACTCAATAGTTCCGGCTTATTATTATGGACATCGTGAGTGCGACTGATTACGTCACCAGTGGAATCTGCTGCACACGGCGTTTATGGAAAATTGACAGCGAAGCCGTTATAGCTGGTGCGGCGGTTTAGCAGGTAACCCTCGCTGGTACAAGGTGTGGGTTTTAAATGCAGCCTCAGCTTAGCGTTCGCATACGCCTCTCCGCGTTCGACCAACAGTCGACTCTAAATCTCCCCTCGACGCGCACAGCTACAACGTCCTAATGACCCGCTGGCGTCTGTTTCCAGGAAGGCACTCGGATCAGCGTGACCCTAATTGGACGAGCTATTAGTCAAAGCAGATTTATTCGTACGTGTATCTTTTTTTTCTGAAATCAAATTAGTGCTTGCAAGTACAATAAGTGCATAAAGCAACACATTGGAGTCCATTGGAACATGGAAATTTTGCAGATATGGTAAAATTTAATGCATGATTAATTTTACGGAGCTCTGCGTAAGATACTTAACAGATGTGTGAGGCTGAGGGAAAACAGAAAATGCTTTTATGTGTTTAAATAGCAGAATGCATTCCGGTCTCCCGAGGTGTTTAAATGCTGACATATGGTCCCTAAAGTAAGGCTACAGGGTCCTGTAAATATTCAATTTGTTTTTTATAAGGTGGGGGGAGGAGATGAATTTCGCAGGTTTTGACGAGACCGGGCGGTAATAATACAAAGTATTCTTCTGTTGGTCCCTCAGCCCATGGCAGTTCGGGCCCGGCTCCCATTTCTGTCGCTATAAATTTCCTCTCTCCTTGTTTCTAAAGCCCAAAGCCCTCGTAAGGTACCCGCCACACTCCTGTGTCTGCAGGCCCCGCTTCTGTTCGCCTCCCCGATCGGAGCAGGTCTCACATTTTGCTGAAGAAGCTGGACAGTGGATGACTCATGCTCCGGAGAAGCTCGTTGTAGATGTAGGTCCTACTCATGCATCTGAGAATTGACTCAGAGGTGGGACATGGTACTTGTACACCCCCCCCCCCCCTCAGCATGTCCCCCCCTCAGCATGTCAGAGGCATCGGGTCTTTATATGCATTTAACAAAGGTAAATCTGCAGGTAATATCTGTGTCTTGCACATTGTATAAGTATAAATCCTTTTCCCTCTTTAGATTATAGTTAGTGTGTGTGTGTGTGTGTGTGTGTGCTTTCTAAGAATTTCAAATATCCCTGCTGTATATTTACTTTTTATTATATTACCCTTTAGTTTACAGTTAATATTGTGTGCGTGTTTTGTAAGACTTGTAAATATTAGAAGTATATTACAAGGGTGAACAAAATGACTTGCTACACAGTGAAATTTACAAGTGTCTCCCTGCAGAATCTTCCTCCATTAGATCAGCGAGCAAATGCTTTTATCAATAAAGTGCTATTTTACACTAGATCATCTCGTGAAATTGCATCTAATGAATGAGTGGTGAGTCTGACAATAAATGCTGGCATAATTCATTTGACGGCGACGATGCATTTAACCAAATCCAATTTGGTTATTTACGTTGCCGCTGATTATTTCTGACATGGAATAGTTGTATTTTAAGAATAACTCCATTAGCATTTTGCGGACACACTCATTCAGTAGCTTTCTCCCTGTGTCCTACCGCTCGCATTCTGCAGCCGGGTGCCCTTTTCAAACGTAAGATGTATTCACATATTGTGTACATTCATCTTTTCATCTGACCTCAAGATTACTGAAAATATATTACAAGGTCTAGGCTGATCAGCCTGGTGAGTTATCACCTGGGAAAAGTATGTGCTATGGGGTCCTAATAACCACAAGAAGAAATAGCAGCATGGACGCTAAAAAGGTCAACAAGTCTGCCCATAAAGAAACTTAACCCTTGGCTGTCTTGCTGTATAATTTCCCACCTTCATTTATGTGTTTGGCACATCTCTGTTGGACATTACAGCAAGGTCCTTAAGCCCCCAACAACGCGAGAGATGTGGACATTACAGCAAGGTCCTTAAGCCCCCAACAACGCGAGAGATGTGGACATTACAGCAAGGTCCTGAAGCCCCCAACAACGCTTCAAGGGTACCGAATGGCTGGTCCTAACCGCTCATAAGAGTTTTTCTTCCACAGAAATGTTCCGAAGGCAGGATGAAAAATGATTGGTTCAGAGAGACAACCAATCAGGTTATAGAGGTGGTGGAACCAACCAATCAGATATCTCGTCCCACCTCCTAAATCGAATGTGAAAAGAAAACTAACACAGTCCAATGTACCTGTTGTTGTACAGATGGCAAACAACAAAGCTTCATTCAAAATTATTTAAAAACAAAAAACTCACTCTGACTTCTCGCTAAAAATTCAATACATTGTCCATTCATTAAATATTCTCCTTTAATATCTGAAATGTATTTCTGGATCATTTGACTGTAGGCCTCCCATATTTGACAGCGAGCCAGGCTTGGTTGATTTAATAGCAGTGCTTTTGGTTCAGTGTGCTGTGCTCGTCCAATCATTCATCTGTCTTCCAAGCGCTTATCCTGCTCAGGCTTGCAGGGGGGAGGGTCTGGAGCCGATCCCAGTCACCCCGGACAGGATGCCAGGGCAGAAACACGCGGGCGTTTACAAATGCCATACGGGTAATACAGAGATGCTAATTAGCCTAACTGCACGTCTTTGGACTGGGGGGCTAGCCCCCCCGAGGAAACTCTGCTACCCTGGGTGAACGTGTAGCCCTCCCCACAAAGAACTGAGGCGATGCTTGTAACTGCAGAAGGGAATTAGTAACTGAGGATATATGCTATCGCTAAACTGCGCTGATTTATTTAGCAAAACCTTAGCAGTGCTGTTTAACCTTCAGTCCTCTCACTCCTCGCAGCTTTTCCATGACGTGCCTCGATCTTCCAGACAGCTACAATACGCCTCGGCGGAGCAAGGTGTTTCTCGATAAGGAAGACATTAACCTGAAAGCGTAAAGATAATTGGATCGGATATCACCTACAACACTAACGCCCCCTTGTAATTTAAAGATGCTTTGCGTGTTGCTGATCTATAATGAATAGAACCCCTTTCATTAATTAATTAACTGTCAAAAGGATATTGCAGACTACCTTGACCATAATAAGTGACTGTCATGCGATAATCGTGCGATAAGAGACAGGGAGGGGAACAAAGTAAAAGGAATGCAAAATCCTGCGTGCTGAGGTTTCAAAACCGGCAGGGCTAAGCTGACTTCATACCAGTAGAGCGTCGCTGCCGTTTGCAAGAAGCATCAACGAGAGACATAAACAAATGTTTGTTAATGGAGATGCAGCTAATATTACGGTCAACATGCTCCCATTTATTAGGTACTCCTTCATATTATCAGGAAGAGCCACATAAAGGGAGGATGAGATGAGCTGTGGATTGAGAGAAGCCTTTCCATACAGCCGCCGCCGTACTGAGCTGTTATTTTCCGCTAGTTGCCTTCCTGCTAGCTTTCACGGGTCAGACCATTCTCCCCTGACCCCTCTCATTAGCCAGGGTTTTTCAGATCCAGAACTGCTGCTGACTGGATTTTTTTTATTATTTATTAATTTTTTTTTTTAAATTCTCCTTGTCTACACCATTGTCTACACTCTATATGTTGTAGCGAATGAAGATTCCAGAAAGGTGGCGCTTCCTGAGATGCGGTAGCCACCTCATCTGGCACCGACGTTCACGCCATGTTTGCGATCGCTTGGATCACAGCTGCTGAACCCCCCCGCTCTGTTTGCATGCTGCGTCTCTGTGTATCAGTGTGTATTTTATGTTGATTTTATTTATTTTTTTAAATTGTATATTTGAAGAACGGTCTGTGGATCTTTAAGTGCCCAACAGGAAACATCTTCACATGAATTCAGCCTCACAGTCGTGTGATGAATGCAATAATGCAGCCTACATGCAGGTGGCGCTGTTTGCCGCACCCAACAAAACGCACAACTACAAATGCTAGCTATGGAAGGCTTAAAAAGAGGAAAGGCAAACATTCTGATATTCTATACCTGCGTTTTACTACTTCTAGGAAAGTGCTGACTCTTTTGACAGCTCGACGGAATGTGTGCTGCCGGGGATTTGCATCAGACTCCTAGTAGAGAGGGAGCATCTGTGGTGTTCCCGAACCTCTCAATGACTAGAAGGAGCCTAGAAGTTATAAAATCATTTTTCGTACATGCTGACCTCCGTCGGGTGCAATGCCCATGGCCAATCCGGAGGCCTGTGGGCGTCCTGCCATCACCTCAGAAGCACTGTGCGCTTGACAGCCGTACCCTCCTTTACCAGCAGGTCCCGCTCCCCGTGAACTCAAAGGGAAAACTAAGCATGAGTTTCTGGCCAAGTGTGGATCTCGCAGGTTCCCGGAATCGTCTGCACGTACGTCCTCCGGTCAATGGCAGCATTCATCCAAAGGATGACGGACAAGGTACGTCGGCACCCGGGTGGTCTGCCGCGCCGACATGGAATGTGGAACGTCTGACTGACTTCCCCCGGAATTCACCTGCATCGCTTTTCATTCCTGTCTATCCTTCACGTTCCTATTAACAGGAAGACCGAGAGGAACAGAACACTGCTGACTTGACAGACATGAACGGCATCGCGTACCACGAAACCCAGCCGCTCTCTGCCACTTACGCCACGCGAGCCGTGCCCTCAAACCCATTAGAACCCGTTAGACTAATTCGGCACCAAATAATGGTCCCACTCTTCAGTCTGATGCCCCGAAGCATGGTGTAACCACACGGCCGGCTCAGAGAGCAATCTAAATGTGTGACTGATAAGCCGTAATGACTGCCCATTACAGACATGACTAATAGCCCCATACATTGTGCTAACTACAAAGGGACAGTTTTAATACTTGCCTGAAAAAAGGCTCATTCTGAACATAATGTTAAATGTGGAAAATACTTTTCAAATCGGGTGACACATTGCGACGTGGTCCTCATAGCTGTTGGGTTTTTGTGCCGTGATTTTTTTTTTTTTTTTTTTTTTTTTTTTTTTGTTTTGTTTAAATGACCTGACACTGATATCACAGAGGAAGGTAATTTATAAAATCAAATAATTGCATTTCTCAAAATGGCTGGAGACTGAGCTCTGAGTCCCTACAGTGGCAAAACAAAATAACCGTGTTGGAAATCTGGTACCAAAGATTTAAATATAATATTTTCCTTGTAGCTATATGTAAGTTTAGGTGGTGCTGTAATAGTTATGAAAGACGGCAGAATTGTGAGGAATACTGTTCAGATTCATATTGCAAGATGAACTCCTGAGGATGAATGTAATCTTAACCTGCATCAGTGAAATAATACACTGGTTGTTTATCATTTTCACTTGCCACTAGACAATTAGCGCACAAACAGACACTGAAAATCAGCTTAAACGACCTGACTTTATGTCATTAGTGTGATGTGTTATGTGCCATATATACAGTCACCAAGTGTGTATATGTAAATGGACACAGTAGCTCCTTAAATCACCGTAAACGTGTCACTTACTTAAATGTTCCATTTACCAAAGTTCCCGAATTGGCCCGAATTTAGCCATTGTTAAACCCGGCTTGTGGTCAACGTTTGGATTTCAGACCCATTGCTTTCTCACCGAGGTCTGACAGCAGAACCACAACAGAGTAACGGGAAGCTAATAATACCAGAAGAGAGCGATAAAGTCAGGAGGGAAAAGCCAGGCCTGTGAAGTATTACAGCTACCGAGCCTCTTCGATCAGAACCTCTTCTCACTGATAATTACATTGCATAACTGGTGTCAGTCTGGAAACCATCAAAAATATTCTACTAAATTTATTTATTTATTATTATTATTATTATTATTATTATTATGTATTGTGTTAAATAAGTTAGAATAATGGAGTCACTTTTATGAATACATAATCAGCATGACAGGCCCAGTTGTCATTAAGAATCCAACATAAATAATTAGGAATTATGATTCTGAACGGGCATGATACTGTACACTGAGCCTATTCAGTCTGTTTTTACGAGTTGCAAGTGCTGGGAAAAAAAAACATCACAAACAAAACAATAAAAACGTGTGTGACATATTACATGAATTGATTTCAAGTTATGCGATATAGTGATGGATGTGTTTTTAATGACACTGATGTTTGTGTGTAAAATTAATTACAGTAGCTTCGAGAGAAACCAATCTTAGAAACTCATAGTAGGTGTCAGTCACTACCCAGTATGATCCAGTGAGAGATGATAAACTTACTAGTGGAAAGTGGGTTAAACTAACTGAAGATTGACAGGTAATAACACAGATTGAGCTCCCCCCCTTCTCCAACTGATGCATCATAATTTTCAATATAATTGAAAATTGTGATTTTTTTTGTATTTTTTTTTGTCAAGGATGGATGGGATTTCCCCCCCCCCCCAATTTTCATTATTTTATAACTTTTAAAAATGTATATTTTGTATGTTTTATTAATTTATGCCTTTCAGATTTTTACTAGCAATTTAAGATGAGTGTTTTTCTGCATTGCCTTACTAATTCGGGAATTGGCGAAATTTTCAATCATCTCTACATACACTATTTGGACAAAAGTAATGGGACAGCTGCCCATTACACACACAGGAACTTCACACTCTAAATCCATAGGTATCAATTTGCATACCAAGACATTTTGGACAATTGTATACTTCCAGCTTTGTGGGGACATTTTGGGGAAGGTCCTTTCTGTTCCAGCATGACTGTGCCCCAGTGCACAAAGCAAGCTCCATAAAGACATGGTTGGGTGATTTGGTGTAGAAGACCTTGACTGACCCTCACAGAATCCTGACCTCAATCCCACCAAACACCTTTTAGATGAACTAGAAGAGAGATTGTGAGCCAGACCTTAACGTCCAACATCAGTGTCTAACCTCACAAATGCTCTTTGGGATGAATGGGCAAAAATTCCCACAGACACGCTCCAAAATATTGTGGAAAGCCTTCACAGAAGAGTGGCAGCTGTTATAGCTGCAAAAGGGGGATCAGCTCCATATTGATGCCTGTAGATTTAGAATGTGATGTCATACGTTTCTGTGGCCAGGTGTCCCAGTACATATACTGTACATATACTGTCCTGGGCCTTAACTGGAGCACAGAAAGCTAGTAACTTCTACTGCTGAAGACTGGAAATATTTCCAATCTTGTAATTGCTCTTTCTCTTTCTCTTCCTCTTCCAGTCCTAACAGGATTTCCAGTCCCTGCTGGTATATTCCCTTCCCATGATATCTCCACTATACTTGGCTGTAGGGATGGGTGACCAGCTTTGTTTGTGCTAAAGGCAAGACCTGCTGCTTCTCTGACAACATCCAAGCATGGATCTAATCACATTCTTTCAAAAGATTGTTCAGCTGCTTTATTGCAAATTCCATCCAAACTTTCAAGTGGAAACTCAGAAATGGCTGTATGTTTACCGCCTTGTAATACAGCTGGATTCGTTTTGTGATATTTCTGAACATTTTTCACTGAGGCACATTTTGTTCCGACCACTGAACTCCGTAACTCTTCCTAAACAGCTTCGTAGTGGCCGGAGCTTCACTCCCTGGCCAGAGAGACACTCAGAACCGAGCAGCATGGTCTAATCCACCCTACGTTTCTGGTCACCGAAACAGGCTGATCGCACAGAGCTATTCAAAGCACCCATATTCGTAGCATCCGCCTGATCTGTGCTTCTCAACAGTTTTTAATTTCTTAATTGCTCCGCTTACTTTGTGTGTGTGTCAGTGTGTCTCTGGAAATATTTCTCATTTGGAAAAAAAAAAAAGAACAGGCTACTTACGAGTCACAGTGTAGATAAAGGAGATCTCATTGACTTTCAACTGAGAATAATTGTCTTTGTGCGTCAAAGTCTTGCCAAATGACAGATGGGGAAAAATAGGTATGTGTCAAAAGGAACCGAAGCCAGCCGAAGAAAAACAAGACGGACCTCCGTCGAAGGTCAAAAGGACGGACGGAACACCTGAAAGCAAAACTGATGGCCAATAACAGAGAGAGAGATATGAGCAACAGTGTTTAATGTTCACATCTGCGGCCAGTTTGCCTTGTACAAACCTGTGTGGCTTTCACCGGGCAAGAAGGCAAAGAGAAGCCAAGGACACGGGGATGGGAGTAAGGAACAGAGATTTTAATTGGTTACAGGAGCGGAGAAGGGGAGGGATGGGAGTAAGGAACAGAGATTTTAATTGGTTACAGGAGCGGAGAAGGGGAGGGATGGAAGGATAGGACAGCCATTTTGGAATTGGCACAACAGAAAACACACAAGAAGACACATGATGGATGTTTAAATAGACTACAGTCAGGTACAGGCTTAGGGGACACAAGCCAGGCTTATCTAGTTGGCAATAAGGTGCACGTCAATGGAAGGAAAATGCACATTCTGCCCCTCCCAAATGCACCCGGTGTGAAGGCCCAGACAAGATGCACGATATACGAATGCCTTTCACCGTCTCGTGCATAATGGAGGTAATCGTATACAGTTATGCCAGTGTTATGTATGAAATAGGATTCTAAAACATAATTCACAACACAACTCTGCAACTCATTACATTTCCACCCTCAGTGATAAATGTACATTAAATGTTAAAAACAAGTCACTGCCTTTAATTAGTATTTGGCAATTTATTGCCTTTCCATGAGGCCCTACTTTTTAAATGTTACGTTAATGATGGTAGAAAGCCCTGTTGAAGAACTCTTTATTCAAACACTTTATTCAAATTTGTTGTCGCCTAATTTGGCAGGAAACATCACTGTATTTGTTTATTTCTTAAACTTTTGACTTAAGATGTGGAAATGTAAACTAGGTGTACTACTGTTTCTCTTGTGAAATAAAGCAATACATGAAGTGAAGATTCCACAGAACAGGGATTCTTATTCAGGTTATAGCCTGGTACATGTTCATCCATCCATCCATCCATCCATCCATCCATCCATCCATCCATCCATCCATCCATCCATCCATCCATCCATCCACTGCTTATTCTTGGGTACTTGAG
>JAODKE010000055.1:7641075-7653029 GCA_026779605.1 Mormyrus hasselquistii
CCAAGTAACTAGAGGAGGCTGGACCAGCCAATCAGATGTCTTGCTCCTGTCTCCCTCTAGTTGCTTGGACCCACCTCTCCGGAACCATAGAACCACACCAAACATGCAGCTGATGCTGCGGACAGATTGTGGCCTATCGGTGGGATAATCCGTGATCCGGGTGACCTCTGCATCCTCAACCCGCATCACCTCGAGTTTCTCCCTTAGCGGGGGCACTAAAGCGTATGTTTTTGGCCACAGGAACTATGCATGAGGTTTTCCAGAGGTCTCATCTTGCACTCACGCTTTCATTGAATAATTTATCAATATTATTTTTTCCAAATTTAAATGTTTATAAGGCAATGTCTGGGAGTGTGGCTTAATAATAGATAACGCTATACAGCGTTGGGAGTTGCCGGGCAGATCCAGAGTTGCCGGGTTGAGGCAAACTTGGGGTCCAGCCTTGCTGGCTCCCAGCTCTGTTCCCCCTCGCCTACCTGTTACAGTAGTTCCCTATGAACTTGGGTATCACCGTGACAAGGTGACTGCCATTGTCACGCTGCATGAAGCACTGGACCGGATCATCAATAAATTAACATGCAGGCTCATTTTAACAGAAGCAAAAAATACAAATGACCCCTTTCGAAAACAAACTGCCCAGCGTGTTTTATGAATAACTGAACTCGGTCGCTTGATAAAAGATCCGACTCATGGACTTGACTGGATCGGCTGTTTGCATTCTGCTTTGGAGTTTTTGTATTCGCAAACTCATCATTCTATGAAATCTCGCTCAAATCGTATGTTTTTTTTTTTTTTTTTGTCTAAAGAAAAGTAACAGTAAATATATAGATTTGCCCTTTGAAATCTCCTGTTAGGAAACAGACTTTGTAATCCATAAAGTGAGGGTGAGGGTGTGACAGTCCCCATCTGTCAGCGTTACACTCGCATTTTCAGCTTGTTTATCGGTCAGTCATCAATGAATTGTAATTCTGCTCTCGATCAATGTGAGAAATAATGCACTACATGGTCCTGAAATGCGGCAAGCCTGTTATAGCGCACACACACACACGCACACACACACTAAACTCTTCATGTTACACAGTTTAATCCATTTCTGTGGGCTTTTGCATCAGATGCGCTGGAATATCAATGTCCTGACATAGTGAATGATGCTTGAATAAAGGGCACAGGAACTAACCTTGATCATTTCCATGATAAGGGGTTATTTATTCATGAGTTACTCAACACGGAAAGGATTTTATCAAAGGAAAACATCAAACGGCACAAACAGGCACATACATGATGAGAACATGAGTGACTTTTTTGGAAGAATAGAAAAAGAAAAATATGCATTTTGTAACAAATTTCACAATATGCAAGAATGAATTAAACAAACAAATTAGATAGATAGATAGATAGATAGATAGATAGAATTCCCAAAGAATCGTGCAGTAACATAATGTCTATGTTCCCCATAATCCACTTTTGTGGCAACCCCCCCAGTGGAGAAACGGTGCATTAGATGACAGAACTGGCCCCTGACCCAAACCACCCAGCAGATATGGAGGCACACTCTGCTTTAACCCCGTAACAAATATTACTCTTTACCATGGTTATAAGACTGTTACAAGTTATTTTAACACACATGGAATTTAGACTCTTTCATATCTAAGTGGATTACCACACATGCTTTAGGTATATTTATATAACTAAATGATAAATGCAACAGAAATCTTTTGCACATTTTCTACTGAATATGCTCATCATCAGATTAAACTGGCATTCTACGACAGAACAGCAACTTACTGGCGGAGAACATGCCAAGGACCGATAAGGTCATGTGATGTTAAATTCCTACACTATGAGACTAGTTGCTATGCATTCCCACAGCGTCACGTTCAGGGTTTATATGCAAATGCACCCAAGTTGCATATTAAAGCTACATTATACTCTAAACCTATACATTTTTTTTTTTCCTATATCTGTATTTTGTCCCCAAAATGCATAACATACATCCAGTCAAATTGGATTTCGGATCTTCCTTTGAACATGATTATAGCTGAATTTCTCACCTACACCTTTCATCACATTCACTGTCGTTACACAAATTTGTGATTTTCTTTTATTTATAAAAACATGGCATGAAAATACACCAGGTACCACTTATTAAAATTTGGCACTTTACAATCCTGATGCTCCACCGTGTTGTGTGAGCATGTGCTGCAAATATTTAAACCTGCTGTAGAACCCAGAGCAGCTAAAAATAAGGACTGATAATGGTCTTGTATATCAATATTAATATTCAATGATTATATAAATTGTAGCACAGCAATGCAGCACGAAGATCACTCACGTAGGCTTGGTGTACTCTTTCAGGCTAACTATCCAACTTCGTCCAACCTCTTAATGAATTTACTGAATGAAGTGTAACAGAGCAGACAAAAAAAAAATCAATATACTTCACAAAAGAATCTCTTGACTAAATTTTGCTTACATTTCCCATGATACAATATCCAATACAAAATTGCTAAACATTCTCTTAAACATTACATGGCATTGGTATTTTTAATAATCTCATTTTTTTTTACAACTCCACAAAATGTATAATAAAAAAAAATTAAAAATTTCCAAGACACTCCTGGTTTGTGCAATGTTGTTTCAGTATTGCATTGTCCATTGTTAATATAGTTATGGTTTGGAGAGCATATCTGAATGATAGCAAATGTATTCCAAGGTGAAAAAATAATCTCTCTCATTGCGTGTGTAAATATTTTTATGTACAACTATCAGCTAACCCTAACAAATAAGTAACTAACAATCAGGCTGTCAAAGTTATCTGTTTAATCAGAGCCAAGCAATTATATCCTGCTGTATATTTATGCCTTTGAAGAGACACTAGACATCTCATTTTGAACTCTGAAAAGCTTTCTCTGGTATGAATGATTCATTTTGAAATTGCTATCAGAGAAATAAATAGCTTAAAATGACAGATGATTGAAATGGTTCAGAATTCTGAAATCGTTTAAAAGTTGAGAAGTTATTAAGTCAGATGAGAAATTAAGATTCTGATCTTGTGTTTTGTGTGTGATTGGTGGATCTGAATAGCGAAGGAAATTGATATTAAAAATGTTTCAACAGATACCTGGAGAGGAGATAAGGTGAAACTCCAACAAATACCTGAGAGAGCTGTTTATAAGGAGCAGAGCAGGAAAAAAAAAGCGATGAGATATAAGCTTTGACTAATTACTTACCGTAGCTATGTGCTGTTATCTACAGGAACTTGTACTTGCAATCTGTAAATGTAATTCAGTTGCTTTGTTGTCGAGTTAGATTTATGGTTCATATTTCATACGCAGTAGATTAATGTAAGAACTTGTATTATCAGCTCACTGGCTGTTTAGGAATTCATAGAATTTCTGATAGATTGGGATTTTTCCGGATTTAAACATGAGAATATAGGATTTCTGATAGATTGGGATTTTTTTGGATTTAAACACAAAAATATAGGATTTCTGGTAGATTGGGATTTTTCTGTATTTAAACACGAGAACATAGGATTTCTGATAGATTGGGATTTTATCTGGTTTTACCCCTTCACATGACTCATTATTGATTAGCTGCTCAATGATGCTGAAGTATTGTGTTCTACTCATTTTTAAGTAAGAATTTTAATCATTTTACAATAGAAAAATGTATATTAATTGGTTTTCCATTGTAATAATGTCTTAAAAGGCTCAAGATCAAACAATATACGGAAACCATTCTTATGGTGAATGGTTACATCTCTAACTTGAAGTATGAAACAGCCAGAGGTGGATAGTTCAGGTTCACAAAGGAAAAATCCAGACCATTTTGTTTCAACCAAGCAGTGGAGTCACATTATACCTTTTTTAAAAACTTTCTGGTGCTGAATTATCCAACCCTGAGAACAGCCCATGTATGTATGTATGTATGTATGTATGTATGTATGTATGTATGTGCATGATAAAATACACCTGCTGTTTCTATTATGAATGAAAAGTTTATTTACAGTATGCATATCATACAGTATAAGTTATTCTACCATCTGAGACTTTTCGGTGATATAATCAGTTGTGTAGGCCACACTTCACCTGGAAGTGCAACGAGAGCGGTGATAAAAGCCTGTCGAGAGCTTCATCGCCAACATTAGCTTAAGATGTGACTCTCAAGTGCCATTAACTTCCAGTGCTTCCAGGGGACTGCAGTTCCGTGCATCACCTCAGGCTTCCGGAGAGACGTGCAGAACAGGGGCGCCTGCAGACATCCAACTGCCATGGAAACTGCGACTAATGCAGCGGTGAATGAGCTGTCGCCTAGCAACACCGCACTCCTCCAATCGCGAGCAGCCAGACACGAAAATGCAGAAAGTTGTCCGCTAAAAAAAATCAACTAAGTAAAAACAATCAGTGAAGTCTGAAATATGATTTAAAGGCAATTTTCTCTGCCTCAGATGAACTCGAAGGCTGAGCAGACGACATCAGGAGTGGGGCTGCAAGCCGTGAGTGAAGACTCTATCCCTCTGTTTAGTTAGAGGAACAACGGAAATCCATTTACAACGAGAAAAGTCCCACTATAGCCCACTACGCTCATCTGCATCATTTTCTTCATCCATCATCATCATCATCATCATCACAGCTGCTCATAATCAGATCTGAAACGTATTTTAAACCACTTGAAAGGCTACTGAAATTTTTTATGAATTTTTTATGAAATTGTATTGATGTCATATAAAGTTTCCTCCGAGGAATCTGCAACGGTTTAGGGATGTTAGAAGGGTTAGGAAAACATTTTACATGGGGAGAGTATTGAAGTCGAACAAAATATAGAAAAGTAACCCGTATCCACTGCTCACAGTGTATTTCTCAAAGCAATAATAATAATAATTATTATTATTAAGAGTGGTGATATATTACTCAAACTGTATAGTATTTAAATAAAAATTCTCTAAAACATTTCAATTGTATATGCAGTACATATGCAACGTTAAACATTTTAAGCCACTTACTGTAAGTTTTTACAAGTAAATGTGTTGGTGAAGCAAACAAGTAAATCATGCATACAATATTCTAATAAACTGCTGGCAACGGCTTCCTCTATGGAAACACTATAATAGACTGTAACAAATCCAAGGAGAGAGAAAAGCCCTTATCAGCCATGCTCTGGGGAAAATAATGTAAATGTATTAAATTAACTTTGTAAGGTCTTTCTTGGCATTACGGTGCACATCTCATTTCCGTCACTGTGATGCTGGCACAGCGATACTGCTTGGAGACAGAATCCAACCTTCATTTTATGTCAGAAAAACTGCGTCGCCAGCCTTTCAAGACAGAAGGATTTAATACGTAAAGCGAGAGCTCTGAGGGGTCAACGTTGAGGGTGATAGCGAGAGGCCCGATTCGCATTCATGGAAGACAACGCTGCACAAATGAAATGCGATGCACTCTGCGACCCTGGGCATGCGAAACATGCAGTTATGCGGCGACCAATGTGCATAACGACATCACACATGCAAACGACAAAGATTGGCGCACGGGCACGCACATGCCCGTAGACAGGCACGCCGTGTATCAAGCTGACGTAAACACAGAGATCGCCGCGCATCCACGGATAATCATGCGCATACACAGAGGCATGCATTCAGAAATGCATAAATGCATACAGATTTGGTCACAATGTTGGGATTACTGGGGAATATCCAAGCGTCTTTCAAACGCAAGAGGAGGGATTGTAGTAAGTTTAGGTGGCAAATGAGATGCAGGCCACTGTTGCTGTCCCTGTGGTAAATCAGAGCCTTGCACTGTGTGGGGTGGGACGACACAGGCCAATTTAACTCATTCTGACACAGCGTCAGCAGTTCATATTCAGGAATGAGACTAAGTGAGATATCATGTACTGCTGCAGTATATCATTGTTAGAAATGTAGTTCTTTCTCCTTGGGTATCTGTGGCAACGTTCTCTTTATTTATATCACATATATGTACCTTTTTACTTTAAATAACTGACAGAAAGCCAGTACAGCGGCTTCACTGCAAAACAAAAAGGCTGAAAATGATGATGTGATATTTATAAACAGTCAAGCTTTTTCAGGGAATCGGGAGAGCCACCTCGCAGACCGCAGTGCATTCAGAAAAGTGTGTCATAACTGGACCAAACTGAACTGAAACCATCCCTCGATACTGGAGCACTACAAACCTGTGACCTGAAATCTGGGGAGTGACAGTAGGGACTGACTGAATGCTGTTTATTTGGTATAGTGGAGAGATCTGATAGGTAGATGCCAATCGAAATCTTAAACAAAAATCAAGTTCTTTTGATTAAATCTATAAACATTCAAGGTAGGTAGCAGAATAACACAAGTAAAGAATGTTTGATAAGATCTTTAAAAAATCCCAGTCAACAATTTTCAGTACCTTATTTGCACAGCATTTGTTTACAGAGATCACTTTTCTTTTACTGTTTGTTAAAGAACAGCATATCTTAAGTGGGGCTTCTCAAAACTGAGGGCAAATATCATCAGCGAGCATCAGATCCACTTGCTCGCACAATCCTTGCAATTTAAGATAATAGGTTCCCATTGTGCTCACTGCTTCGGCGAACGAGCAGACACAGCAGCTCGAAATGCCTAATTGATCTATCAGCCTGGAGTCGTCTACATGGAGAGCTTCAGGATAACCCAACTACAGTCTACAGAGAGCAAAACCACGGGGAGGGTATCAGGAAGGCACTGGGTCTATGAGATGAGATGAAACAGGATGAGATAAGACAGCAAAGCTTTTCCGTAAAAATGCCTAATGTACGCAGAATTGGAATTTCAGATCGTATAATCAACCATGTCCCGTCCATGACTGGAACCAGGGTGAAGAGTCGAACCATCTCATCAGGGTCAAGAGTTTAGCTTTTCATGACATCTATTTGTACCCAAACTTTCATCTATCCATCAGGGATGTAGCCAGACCTTAGTCTGACCTTGTACAGACTAAACCCATTGATGTTAGTGCAGAGGCAATGGAGGAATATACTCAATATTTTGTTTTTATTTTTTGGTCGGGGATGATGACCGGGGTGGCCACACATTTACCGGGAGGGGGCATGGCAACCCCTGACCACCCTTTAGATTTGCCCCTGATATCCAACCACCCCTTCTGCTGGGGGGTTATTACAGCAGCGATGCAATGTAAATATGTATAATCTATATACACACTTGCAGTGGTAGCGCACAGTACATTGTGTCACTGCAGCAAATGCAATATTGTTTGTGGCATTCTTCACCGGGATATAGAAAAGACTATACAGCGGTCACCGTGGATGCATGTTCACAGAACAGCGGGAAAGTGCCAGAGCGGATATGGGGCAGGCATATAATGCGTTCCAGCTGAGGAAGGCCCAAGAGGGGATTATTGTGGACAATGACATGTTTGCTAATGTTCCCTGTGTCATTGTTGCCTCAATAATGGACGAGCATGAAGCAAGTGTACCAGGTGCCATAAGATAGGAATTGGGACAGCATGAAGCAGAAGTGATGCCAATATGAGCAGGCAAGGGGTTACATTTAATCACTCTGTCGTATTCTGTAACGTATGAATTGAAATTTAAAAACTCCTTAATGTTTTTTTTTTCCCAGTTTAGATTTAGAGCACAGTGCATTCTGCAGGCAGACAATTATACGGCACGATTCAGGTTCGATTCAGCAAATACCTGAGCCTTGGTGGAAACATTATTGGACAACAGTGGAATAAAATACTTGGGGGAAAAAAGTAGCAGTATCAATAACAACATCAGTATCGACAATGATGTCACTCATTTGTGTAGCTATTGGACAAAGAGATGAAAATGTTTGGCGGTGTGGCATCTCTGAGTAACTAAGTTTGATGAACTTGCTATAACATTCACAGAAGAGGTGAGTGTGCTGGAGAGATGGCGTTTCTGTTGGAATTCTTGAGTCTTGTTTAAAGGCATTTTATTGGTTGGCTTCTCTGCTTAATTTGTGTTTATTTTCTGCTTACTTGTTTTTGTAAAAACATAATAAAAATAAATTTCAAAACATTTTTTGTTTTTAGGTGGTTTTGTTTTCTATCTTGCTCTATGTAGCACTCTGGTACAACAATAGTTGATTTTAAATGCGCTATATAAATAAATTCGATCTTGACATGTCAGAGTCATCTTTCATTGATATCCAAATTAAAGAGTGGTTCCTAGCCCAGTGAAATTGGTCCAGGCTGATTTTTGTAGTGTGCTCAGTTTGGCATTGGGTAGTTCATAATCACTGGGAACAGTATCAGACTTCCTGGAAAAAAAAGTCCAAAAAGTCAGCTGAATGAAAACTGTGACGATATCACAGCAGAAACAGCTCATGGGATCGACACATCTGCCATTATTTTGCCCAGTGTCCTGTAGCGTAGTGACGTAGATGAAAATTGCTGATTTGCAGGATATGAGTGCCTGTACTTTATCATATATTAATGAGACAGCATTCTCCAGTAGTTCGGTTTTAGTTAATATCAGAGGAAACATTTATGTCCAGGTAAAAAGTCACTCCTATGGACACCAGGATAGATTTGGCAGATTGGCTATTTGTCAGGGAGTGAATTTCTGTTCTAAAGGTGTTAGCATGTGCGAAATATAAAAAGCACAACAGCTGTCATTTTTCTTCACATGCTCTGAATAATGCATGATATTAATACATTAATACAAAGCATTCGGTATGAAAACTGACTACGTCTTGGGAGAAGTATGCAAATACCTGCTAAGAACACAGTGTGATTGTGCTGGGAAACTAATTACAGGTTTACTGTGACACATTGTAAAAACAGGTGGTCAATTTACCTCTGACTTACTCGTGAGTGTGTGTGCTAAATCTTCCGGCTTAGATCACGTAGGTTTGTGTAAATAGTAGCTCAGCAGAGGTGTAACTTTTTAGGTATCTAAAAAAATAAAAGCCGCAGCAAAAGTTACGAAAGCACACTTGTGTTAATCACATTAGCTAAATGCGTACATCCCAAAACGGAAACTCCCAAAGGGTATTTTAATATTGTGGTTAAAAGACAAACACCCTAATATGCAACTGATAACATTCATGCTATTATGGAAGTTCTTCATTAGTTCAATAAGTTCCCTGTATATTGAAAAAAAATTAAATTTTCTTCTTGAATGATTAACGAGTCTATTAGAAAGATCACTGATAGCTTGAAAGTTTATTTTCAGATATTAAACACAGGATGTCTTGCTACCTGCTTTGTGAATGTTGGTACATTACGCATTCCACTAAGCACCAAGATGTAGATACATCACAATATTCTTCATTAAATGGCGTGCAACTGATTTAAAATCCGTTAGCTAGATCGGCAGAAAAGCCAAACACGATATATCACTGTTTGAACGTCAGCACCACTTTCACTATACAAGAAAATATAAGGTAAAGCCGTTGTGAATGTGAATATGATATAGTGTGTCAGCAATGAAATTATTATTATTATTATTATTATTATCAAGAGAGTAACTAGACAATTCTGAGCCCCCTGACGAAATGATGCCCTGGGACCCCCCACCCCCTTTAATTATATAATGTTATAATTTTACATATACAAGGTCCCTTGTAAAGTGCTGGTCTGCTGATTATTATTAATGTTTATGTTTTCATTGTTGTTGTTACTGTCATTTTATGCATTCAGGGGCCTGTATCACAAAGTGAGATTTTATGGTTAGCTAGGTAACTTGCCAGATTTAAGGAACTCCGGTTTAAATGGACTTTATCTTTGTTCACTTACGTTTAGCCCAGACTACCTTAACTTATGGTTTTTAAGGTAGGATTTATGTGGCTAAACAAGAAATCCTACTTTGCGATACAGGCCCCAGGACTGGTGGTGTTATTGTTGCAGCACTGTAGACCGTCCTTGGGGGTGGTTTGGTATAATGGCCTTGGAACTGATATTTACAATTCTGGTCACATTCTAAAAACAATCGCAGGTATGTTCTTACAGAGTGTATTAATGCCCCACAGAATCAGAGCATATCAATGATTTCTGCGGGGTATGTATATTAAAAAATAATATATCCATCCAACATATATATATACTGTATCCAAAGCAAAGGTCAAGCAATGCACTTCAGGTATACTGTCAAAAATTTCTGGGAAAAAAAGACGAAAATACAAGGCCATTAGCAGAATCCTAGTACCTTAGAACTCAAGGTATCAAAATTCCATTACAAAAAAAGCATGTTGCGTTCATTCATTTGTTAATGCAAAATCAGCAAATTACACTTACATGAGCATTGCACCTTTAGTGACAAATTATCATCTGTCCACCGGTGGTCTGTCATTCATAAATCATGTCCTATGGCATTTCATATATCACAGGTATGAGAAATCTGTCCACCGAGACAGGTGGCAGTAGCAATGTATAATCTTATTGGTAGATGCCATACACCCTGCTCCAAACTCCAAGCCCAGCGTATGTAATCAAACTCCGCCTTGTTCAATAACAGACGAGCAGGTCTAGGAAAAGAATTCCTGGTCGATTAGTATTTGCAGCCCGATGTAACTGATCCGCCCCTAGCAGTGAGTAAATTGCTTTCTTTTTTTTTTAGTAAGCTATATGTAGCTATATACAATTTCTAAGGTACAATATGTATTTTCATATGTAAAAGAAATATTAGCTAGGCTTGTGTTTGCCAAGTAAGAATTTGGTTGCATCAGTGTTCTTTAATACTCTGATGGACATAAGTTTTCGCCCTGAAAAATGCCCAGTACTATCTACTCATTAAATGAGCTCAATATACTTTAAAATAATGTGTTGAATATATTATCATCAATAATGATGGCTCTATAACCTGTCAAAAATGCTAAAAGATCTTTAGAGTAATACCAATCAGTTTGTTTCCTTTCATAGTATGTAAATTCCCTAAAATACGTATAATTTAGTTCATATATTTTTAAATAAATGATTAAATTGAAAGCCATATTTAAAGTGTGATTTTCTCTTTCCGCATGAATGCTACTACTTCTTGACATGTTCAAAAGCAGTAATATTTCAATGACTTAGACATCTGTACACTAAATCAAACATCCCTGACCCTTACACCCAAAATAAACAGTGATTACTATGTAATCATATGTTTCAAGATCAAATTAGGTTTTGATAGAAGCTGTCAATTTGCACTAAATATCACAGGCTGTACACGGAGACTTTAAAACCCCAGAAGCACATATTTATTTATCTCCTTTCAGCACCACATGATCATTTGATCAAAGATTGTCATTGAGTTAACTAAATAGCTCACATTATTAATCAAATGTAAGGGTACGCAGGGGTACCAGAATCAATCGAAGTGTAAAATGAAAGCTGCTGTGACAGAACACGTGACTTGTTTACAAAGACATTTGGTGCCCAGTAATGCAGATAAGGAGAACATTCTGGACAAACACCATATAAAATTAAATAGCTACTTATAAACCTTGTATACCATTGACATTATTAAAAAATATTTGGGACCACTTTACAATGACTCCCGTTTATGAAGGGTTTATAATCAGGTTATTAATTGGGTTGTAATACTTTGTAAATCATTAATAGTAAACAAGTTATAACCCAGTTTTTTTTATTATTACTAAGCTGCTACCAGTAATAAAAGGGAGATCTATTGTAAAATGGTATGAATTATTTAAAAATAATTTCCTATTGATATATAAAAAAGACAAAACAGGAAATGGGAAGATAAATGTATGATTTAAACACATCTCCATTAGCATTAATTACATACTTTCTGGTTTTGTTCGCAGAATTCGATTTGGAGACTGATATAAATTGCAAATTAGCACATGAGGACCTAATAAATGGTAGGACAGGGGTTACACAGTACAAGAGATCAGAAGGCAGGCCTTAAATGGTAGGACAGGGGTTACACAGTACAAGAGATCAGAAGGCAGGCCTTAAATGGTAGGACAGGGGTTACACAGT
>JAODKE010000055.1:7672173-7704099 GCA_026779605.1 Mormyrus hasselquistii
TTTTGCTGCGGGCTGGGGTCGGAGGGGTGGGGGGGCGGGGCGACGCGCTTAGAGCAAAGGGGCAGTCAAGTTGCAGGCACTTGCTCAAGGGATCTGTGGACGTGTGAAGATTCCGCTGAGGCTGGGAAGGAACCTTTGGATCACAGGTCCAGAGGCTTAGCTCACTGAACCACACGTCACCTAGCCTTTGGCATTACGGCTGCTTACGTTTAAATCAGCCATTAAGGCTGTAATTTTGGAACTCAACCTAACCGCAGAGTTACACCACGCTGCTCAGCCGCTGCTGCATCAGCCAATCACATTGTGTCTTTGCATGTAGTCCGCTAACTGCATGCCAGATAGACGCGCACAACAGGCAGGAATAAATATGTGTGATTTTAGGGTTTACTTGTGAAAACATGTTAGCTGATCTACGGTTCGTGAAACTAAATTTAGCGGGAGATGATTGGCTCCACTGACGGTTTTCAAAAATACCTAAAATGCTATTCTGCTAACAAAAAGCTAGCTTCGCTAATTAGCAGAGTAGCGGAACCCAGCCCACCATCCGGGTATATGATGGGAAGCTGAATTATAAGGATAACGATGATTATTGTTTTGTTGTTAGTATCATAGTAAGCATATGATACATATATTAGTTATATTATAATTTAGGATGAATTGTTCATATGCTCAGAAAACTGTTTTTCTTATTTGAATTCTGCTTGTTCTGCACTTTCAAGCATGATTTATGACTGGGACATTACTCCTATTTATATATTTCATTACGCTCCTGAAAGTTCAGGAGCAACACTAAAGTTCTGGCAACATCATTCATCATGTTAATGCTGATATTTGGCAGACATGATGTGGAATCCCTTTTCTGACAGTGCCAGTTCAGAAAATACACTCAAATATATAGTTTCCTAATAATGTTGTCTCCACTACTGAAGTCCAGCCCCGAAAGCTTCTCCTTGTAAAATAAATCTCAAGAGAACATCCAGTGTATCTGGAGGGAAATAAGCTATATTTATCAAGTACTTGATTAAATCTCATAAGTCATATTTCATTGTTTTGTATTTTTTGTGTTTTAATTTGCTTCTCAAACGTATGAGGAAAATGTGCCGTTTTAGAAGGAGAATTTCCAGACACGCCTTTCATAATCAACAAGCTAAGATAAAGCGGTTAAATTTGGAAACATAAGCTCAACATCTTTCATCCCATGTCAGTTTTCTTCTCTCTTTACAGCATTTTTTTTTCACTCGCTGCGTCTTTTTGTTCACTGTTATTAGCTCCCGAGGCCTTCCTACTCGGGTCTTTTCAGTGACACGTATGACCTTAAATAACCACACCCCTTGCCCCGCCTCTTTTTACAGCCCCGCCCCTTTAAAATGTCCTAGATGTATCCCTGTGCCTCCATCAATTCTACACTGAGCTGTTACTTTTTCCCGCCGCTGCATATCCCAGGTCACGCCAATGCGTACACCCCTCCTACCACCACTAGGTTCACATCTCTTTCTCCGGTCCCTATGAATACCTCCCCAGTTCTTTTCCCTACAAATAACTTTGCGATGATTAAAAGGAATAAGCATCAGTGCAAAGACGGCCAAAGCTGAGCAGCCTCAGCTGTCGGCTAGCAGACAGCATCCAGATTCATCTGCTCTCCTGTCTTGCAGTTCATCATCCAGACCATCGGACAGGTTCACGACTTATAGCTTTTTGTCTCACTTTTCTTTTTAATTGCTCTGAGGACACTTTCACTGCCACTTGCATATCGCATGTTAGAATACCCTCCTGGGACTTCATCTGCCGTGCTTTGATTGTGACTCAACGTCTTTAGCCACTTGGCTGCCCGTTACTCCTCTTAATTATTTCGTTTTGGAGATCAGGAATCTACAACCATGACTGGGGCATCTAAATCTCCTTTCACTTGCACTCCAGTGTTGAGATGTCTTTCAGTGCGATTTTAAGAAGTCCTTACAAACATCCATCCACCATCCATCCATCCATCCATTCATCTTCCAACCTTGCATACTGTTCATCACAATACAACTACACAGTAGTTAACCATATAATCCACAACATTATAGTCAAAATTGCACTTAATCACAGTAACAATCCTATAAATGTAATTGACTGGCTTTAATTGGTGCATCTACATGGCAACGTTGCCTCGTGACAACACAGAGATGAGGAAAGGCACCCAGAAGACTTGTCACAGCAAACTAGCGGAAGAGAAGGTGGACACTAATCTGAAGGGACATAAGTGATGCAAAGTAAATAGAGACTGAGTGTGATGATGATTAATCTGCACAAATTAAACTCAAGCAAAAAAGAAATGTTGTTTAAGGCACTTTCCTGTCAGTGGGGGGGGTTGGTGATTAGTTGGCATACTGTGAAGCCACGTGAGGCAACATGAACAGAGCAGGCCGACATTAAAGAAGGAGGTGACAATCTGACTGCAAAAATAAAAACGGCGTGCCGGTGTGTGCCGAACAACCCGTACTCTTTCTTTTATGTGTCGCGTGTCTCTCTTCCATCGATCGCTCAGCCAAGTGACTTACAAATAAAGAAGAAATCCCACAGGGTGCATATTCACCAATGAATACTGGGGCTTTCCCCACACCGTGTACCACCAACAATGGCATGACAATGGATATTTGCTAAAAATTTATGGCAGACAATTACATCCTTCGTCATTTGTGATAGTCTGTAAATCATTACACTGCACAGATCTTTCAGGTAACATGTACTGCTCAAGCTAAACTTGAAAAAATGTTATCTCTGGAGCTGCCCCCCCCCCACCCCCCCCCAGAGTCTCATAGACTCAGATGGACCATTATAAAGTTTTACTTACATGGGGTCTGTAGATGTAGTGGTCACAGGTTTCTTATTCAAAGCTATGAGATCACATGTGGATCCTTAATTTGTAAATTTTCAATTCGGTTCTTGCAAAGAACGGTTCCAGGCACGGAAGCCCGGCCGTGTGCATCTGCAGGAGCAAGAAAAATAGCACAAAACATGTTTTGCATATGTGCTTCATTTGTATGAAGTGTTATGAGAAGGAAAAAAATACTCTTGCATGACCATTTGAGACCAGATGCTCTTTCAAAGCAGCGACGACATACTTTATCAGCCTGCTGTCTGCTAGCTTTAAATTTCACACTTGGTGGATCTAGATGGCAGCTGATTGAGTGCAAAACAGAAGTGATATATATTTTTTGCATTCCAGAATATATTCATTTTTCCTTCATATAATTTCGGCCTCCACTCAGCCAGTGTCCTGCACGAAGGGCATCATAATGTCGAATCAGGCCTCATTACCGCGATATGTGTGCTACCTTTTACAGTTGTCAATTTAAGGGGTAAAAATTCATATCACATTTCGCCCCATAGCCAGCAAGTTGTCACTTCAATAAAGACATCGTGCTGATCTCACCCTGCCTGCAGTAATGCACAGATTTTCATCTGTATCAGCTTGCAACAAACACAATTTAATAATAAAATAAAATAAAATAAAATAAAAAAAAAACGGCCTGAAGCCACATGCCAAGGCATGCATGAAATGTCACATGGTGTCACTGAATTTCATGACACCCGCTCAATAAATGCCCATATAAAGAACCTACAGTGTTATAGGGAAATTAGGCTACTAGGATATACGGTGCATTAAATCAACATCTCCAAACCTTAAGAAATATCCAGCAAAAATGTGTGAGGATTGATTGTTTTTGTATCTATGCGATGTCCATCTCATTTAACCGATTAGCTACCCATCAGCTTTCCGTAATTCTGTACAGGGTCGTAGTAAGTTTGGAGTAGCGGTCCTCAACGTCCGGACCGTGGTGCAGATGCAAACCGAAATCCAAGCTAATAATAATGAATAATGATTTATTGATCCCTCTGGAGAAATTCTTGCTCTGTAGGTGAAAGCAAGCTTGCCAGCGAAGGGCAACCGCCCTTAGCGGTACCCAGTCTTTACATTATGTTCCCATTATTGTTACATATTGACATCCGTGTAGAAAGTCACTGTTAATTCTTTAAAGTTCCCCAAATGCTGTTTTGTTATTGGAAATTGTTCTGGAACTCTGACTCTGAAAATCCAACATGGACTTTTGATCAAAAAGTTTGCGAACCCCGTGTCTAGAGCGTGTTTTTATTTGATTCTAGGGTACTGGGAGTAAAGCTCTGTAGACATGGAGAGATGCAAAAGCCACACACACACACAGACCAGGATCAGAGTGGGATTGGAACACACACACAGCCCAGGTTCAGAGTGGGACTGGAACACACACACAGCCCAGGGTCAGAGTGGGACTGGAACACACACACAGCCCAGGTTCAGAGTGGGACTGGAACACACACAGCCCAGGTTCAGAGTGGGACTGGAACACACATACAGCATAGGTTCAGAGTGGGACTGGAACACACACAGACTAGGATCAGAGTGGGACTGGAACACACACACAGCCCAGGTTCAGAGTGGGACTGGAACACACACACAGCCCAGGGTCAGAGTGGGACTGGAACACACACACAGCCCAGGGTCAGAGTGGGACTGTAACACACACACAGCCCAGGTTCAGAGTGGGACTGGAACACACACACAGCCCAGGTTCAGAGTGGGACTGGAACACACACAGACCAGGGTCAGAGTGGGACTGGAACACACACAGACCAAGGTCAGAGTGGGACTGGAACACACACACAATGGCTGTCACTCCTCCACCTCGTACTTCTTTCAAGAAATTACAGCTTCATTGCATGGCTTATTGCCTGTTATTCATAGAATATTACCATGAATTACGTCGCTTAACACTTTCACTTGGTAGGATCGTTCCGTGGCTTTTTCTATACCCCATGCAATGCGTTCGGCTCGTAACAGCCACCGTTAACCTAAAAACTTTAAATGAGCAATCCTGATCGAGCAGAGTGAAACAGCAAACGGAATTTATACAAACTCTGACAGCACTTAATGAGGGTACTCCATTAAAAGCCACCAGAGGCACTGAGAAGGTCTGACAGATCCCTCTGCGTGTCTGACCCCCCCCATCAGCCCTGCCGATTCGGAGGACACACACACAGTGAGATTAGCAGCTCAAGAAGATAAAAAAATACAACAAATTTCCCTTTAAGAATGGCGAACTGCTATTGTAGCTTGTTTTCTAAGCTAATTTATATAAATCTCAGGTTTTATTCAATTTTTTTTAACATAAACTTGTATTCCGTTTGAACTGCCAGTTCAGAACCATTGTAAACAACAAATAATGCACTGACTCGTTCAAGTCTTAGTGAGAGGAAATCCACTTGACTAGGGGAGAACACAGACAGGGAAGGGGGGGGGGGGGATTTGAACCCCTAACCCACGCACGTTTGTTATTCCTGTTGATGCATGCGTGTTCTTGCAATAGTGATACTTGATCCATCGCTGTGTGAAAATTGTCTTTTCACCTGCCTCATCTTGCTCTCCATGACACACACACAGGTGAGAGCGAGCGTGGGGGGGGTCACAGCCCAGGTCGGCCAGCGTGTGGCGTCCGTGGTGCAAATTATCCTAATTAATGGAGATAAAGTGACTCCTGAAAAACCATTTTAATTTTGAACAAGCTGCCTGCCATTGTATTTTTTTTAATTTATTATTTTTTTTTATTTTTTTGCTTTGAGGGATAGATAATTTAAGCTCTTGAACATATTTATGTGAGTAGTCTTTAATTACACCGCTGCTATACTTCCATTTATCGCGGCTACGGTTAATTATTTTTATAGGGCCGTGCTCTTGTCCGTGGTTAATTTTGGTTTGCCCTTACGAAGGAGGATCTGCAGCGTGTTGGTTTATCCCTAGGAAGAGCCATATATGTGTATTTTTTACGCGAAGAGCCGTGCATGTATACGCATTCTGTGAGGTACTCTGTGATGAATTTTTGCTCTGTTTGCTACATAGTACGGCCCATGTACCCCTGATTGTCGTCTTTTTGTTTGTGAGGCCACTGTACTGTTTTAGTGTTTTCAGTTTAAGCGAGAGTTCCATAATGATGCCATTTTAAGATGCATTCGTTTTGTGCTATTTATATCAGAATTTTCACAAAAATTGCTTCCCTTTGCTTGTGTCCCTGTTCCGTGCCTCATGTAAAGCTGTCAGAGAAATGGATGGCTGGATGGATGGATGGATGACAAACATGATTATTTGTGCTGGGCCATTAGGGAAAATGCAGATCTCGATGTTCACAAAAGCAGCTGTGGAGTGTCATTATGTAAAATTGCTTCACTGATGCAAAGATATGGGGCATCAGGTAGAAGGAGGGTAGATGTCTCTGTAGACGTGGCCGCCAGATTAAATCGACGATGACAACATTCAGGCGGCTTTGACTGGTTACAAGCTCTTCTGACAAATTACCTTGTTCAGTTTCATCAGCCGGATGCAGTCAAAGAAAGACTAGTTTAATTTCAAACACTTGTGAGAACCTTTTACTTTGTTGACATGTAACTGGTGAAATGCATGCTTGATAAATCATTTAAAGCGATTTCGTCCAAGAATTACTGCTGGGAGGAGCAAATTCGTCGAAATAATTTCTATCAATTAGACCCGTCTATTTATAAAACTGTACTTCAACAGTAAAGTGTTTTTGAGATTCTTGGCCATCCGTCTTCCTTTCAGTGCTTATCCAGTGAAGGTTACCCAACACACTTTTACGTATTTTGTCGTTAGACTGTGGTTGAAACCAGAGGCCTCTACAAACTGCATGTGCACAGAGCTGGAGCGAGATTTACACGGAACTGAAAATGCTGCTAATAAATGTGTTTATTAACATGCATGTAGCTTTAGTTAAAACAATAAAGTGTAATTAAAAATGACCACGACTTTGACAAAGTTAAGCATTCAGAAGATAGTTGGATTCAATATGGAAGCCAAATAGCAAAATGATGGTCCAGGACGTGCTGGCGGATCGACTGAACACCACTTACGAATAGCCTAGATGGATCCTGGGGGGGGCTCGGATGTACCGGCCCCCACTGGTTGCGGCCCAAGGGCCCCCCCGATGGGCACCTTTTACCATCAAGCCCTCAGCTGAATACTATGCCATTGAAAATAACAGTGAACCCTCTTACCACGTTAATGTGCCACTAATGTTACCAAAGAAATATAACAATCGTCAACAAGAGAGCAGGGAACCTTAGAAAACGCATAACATCGATGGAGTGACCTAAGGTGGGGGAGGCTGACAGCAAGCAAGCTTCAGTAAGACGATACACAGAGTAATCAAGATACCAGAATGTGACGGGAAGAACCAGCACTTGAGTTTTTTGACAATTACGTGTTCCAAAAATAGTAACCCTGGGGGTAAAAGAGCCAGTTTTAATGAATCCCATCGCTTTGTTAGGCTTTGGGTCAGGCTCAGCTAGAGGTGGTTTGAATACATTAGGAAGCATCTAAAACAGTCAATTAGCAGACTGAGATGACAGATGAGAGCAGAGATTGGGAGACACCTGTACAAGGATGATGAAGAGCAAAGCGGACGGCAAATGGATTCTTCTGGTTCGGTGTGAAGCGAGGAAAAAAAAATTGGGGGGTGGAAAGGAACCTTTTTCTTTTTGTGGCCTTTCATGGTTTTTCTGCAGGCACACAGGAACGCCTCATCAAAGTGCCCCCAATTCAGAGCTGCTAATCAGAGCTAATCTTTTTAGCAAGTATTAAAAGGTCAAGACGGTGGATGGGGCCGTGTGGAGTTTGGAGTGGGGAAAAAAAGACCCTTCGTACAAAGGAAAAAGCTTTCAGTTCCTGCGGATCACTTTGTGTTTCGATGTGAACGAGGTTTTAATGATCTGCAAATAGTAGCTGAGAGCTCTGAAAATAAAAGGATGCAGGTATTGAGAAATATTTTCAAGCATCTTCCTTAATGCGATGAACGGTTGTCAGGAATGAGTGTAAACAGTGCTATTATTTATTTGTGGGTTTTTACTGTGGATTTCACTTCAGCCCCCGTGCCAGTTTACCGTGTTGGTGTGATGTTCTTCTCACAGACCAAAATAATGCTGTTTCTGGGTGAACTGGTGTTTTCCTTTGCCGGTAATTGTAGGTATCTCGCAAAGGAAAATCATCCCATCCGGGCTGAACTCTGGTCCACCTCCAGATCTTTACAAGGACAGGCTCCAGATCACCTAATTGAATGAGTAATTATTGACAGTGGCTGAATGGATGCATGGATGACTGGGGAGGTATTTAAGTCCTTTGCTGCAGCAGACCTAAGTTAATTTAGGTGCACAAAATTACCTCATCCAGCCACACAATTAGTCAAGTGTCCGCAGACTGAACCATATGGAAATAATCGAATTTCTCATTTCTGTATAAAAATACCCATCTCACTGAGATTTTCTTGGCTCAGTAATGGATTTGAAGTTAAATTGCAAAAGCCACGAGGACAAAGGAGGACTAGAAGTCGAAATAAAGGAAATTCAAAAGACGCATCAGAGGAGAGCGGCGAAAAGTCTACTTGAGTAAAGTTTACTCGGCGTTGAAGTAGAAAACGTCGTCTCGTTCGGCGGACATCGCCTAGAAATGGCTGCTGTTCCTCACTGAGTAAACATTTGAAAACTTGAGGGGGATGATGCTGGGTGGTTTTAGGGCTGTGTGGAGAGGTGATACGCCAGACTGATCCTCCTGATGACGCTGGGTGGTTTTAGGGCTGTGTGGAGAGGTGATACGCCAGGCTGACCCTCATGATGACGCTGGGTGGTTTTAGGGCTGTGTGGAGAGGTGATATGCCAGGCTGACCCTCATGATGCCCCCCAAGAACGGCAGGGTGGGAGATACTAAGGCAGCATCTGTGACCCCTGATCACTTCCTCCTCCATCCTGCACTTTCTGCCCTGCCCCTTTTGGTTTTCCTCATAATTCCTCCCTCGTCGGATCCCATTCTACCTCCTGTCTCCTCCCTACAGGGCTTCCAGCGGCCTCTTCACTTTTTGGACCCTCTCCAGTTTCCCAGCTTCATGGGAGTTTTACTTACGCAAAACTGTTCTGAGGACAGGACTGAATAAATGATTGGTTCAGAGAGATAACCAATCAGATTGTAGAGGAGGTGGGACCAAGACATCTGTTTTGCTGGTCTTGCCTCCTCCAGTCACTTGGACCTGTCTCCTCTATAATCTGATTGGTTATCTCTCTGAACCAATCATTTTTCTTTCTGCCCTCAGATCACCTTTGAGTGAAGCTCCCACGGGCGTTGATCATCCCCATCCTCTGCCGCCTTAGTCACCGGCGCCCCGTCTCTCCATCCCTGCTTCGGTCTCTTCTCGCAGCAGCCTGGCTAGCTTCTGCTCATCGTCTCTCAGCCCCTACGCAGCTTTGATCCCGGCCCCCCTTTCAGTGCTCGTCTTCCGTGCTGTCTATGATACAGGCGTGTTTGCTGGTCCCCTTACTCTTGGCTCACCCCCCCACTGCTCCCTACCTACCGCAGATGCTTTTCAACTAACTGCACGGCTTGGACGTCCCAGTTGCCCTTCCTTTAGAAGGGGAGGGCAATACATTTCGATTTATAGAGATTTTTTTTTTTTTTTTTTGAGTCTGAAAGCCGCTTTCCTTTCTCAAGGGACTGGTCAAAGATCTTCCATTTTTGACAGTCTTGACGTTCAAGTGGGGATTGCCGTCAGGCCCAAGACGACTGACGCGGCCCTTTCCCGAGACTTCAGGCTAAAGAAAATAGCCCAGCGTGTAGCGGCAGGTTTACACATATTACATCACCCATTCAAACGCATCGCTGGCAGAATAATGACGATTCCCCCCTCAGCAGTGACCCCAAAGCTTGTCAGGGTTGAAAGAAAATAATGGAGCATGCAGAGATAGCAAAATCTACACTGGATTATCTTACGGATAAAGCTCGAATATAGAAATCCTAGGTAAAATTCAAACAGAGGTTCCAAGTCCTAAGAAAAATAGCAAAAATAAAAAATACTTTACTACCCACATTGCTCCCCAACCAGCCTAGATCCCACATATGATCTAAGGCCAGCTACCTGCCTCCAGTGATAAATTATTTACCCAATACAGTCAGTGTGCTGTCATCGCATTATGAATTAAATCTAAAACCCCATACCTAAATCAAAATACGCCGTAAAACGATTGGCACTCTGAGCACTCTTCCCAGTGTGTCCATGACTACACTCCTTTACCTTTTACCAGTCCTCCTGCACAGCACACCAATTATCAATAACGGTGTAAATGACGGGGTCTCACGCATCACCCCTGCTGACTCTCCTTAACATTTCCTTCACTACTGCTTTCATTGTCCTGGGAAAAAAAAAACAATTCTTGGTTTTTGCCCTTTTTCAGTTGAAATAATTTAAATCCCTGACAAATGTCTTCTGATTGATATGTTAAACATATCTGAGAAATAGATTCTATATTTTCAACTAAATGAGTATGTTTTTTAATCATTTTTTCAAAGCAATGTACTCAACTTTTTTATTTATATTGACAAAGCTTATATTGTAGTGATGCCCACTCTATTAAAGCCAACAGCATGTTCCTATAAACAGAGAATCATGTGACTCAACCGTGAGTCAATACATAGAGCATGCAGATAGGTCCACTTACCGCTTGACAAAGCTTTAGAATGTGTGATCTAAGTGATTTTGAACATGTTATGATTGTTAGTGCCAAACGTGGTGCTTCCAGCATCTCAAACAGCCCCCATGCTGTGATTTTTCATGCTAAGAATGGTGCAAAAAAACAACTTGTTGAGTCCAGGCCTAAAATAATTTGTTCTGTCCTGAATTGGCACTAAGCAGGTAAAACAAATGAAACTCAGAATGACTATTCACCCAAATGAGTTCTAGAATAAAACCTATTTTGTGCATTCGTGCTTTTTAATTTTATCTAGTTTTTTGTTTAGTTAATCTTCTGTATGGATGATTCATTAAGGCAACCACATGTAACACAAGCGATTCTCAATTCAGCGATTCGATTTCTGGTAAATAAAACGTGAAGGAAACAAGTATAAATGGAAAATCGACAAGTATAAATGTGCTATAATAACAAAACAAAGAATGAAAGGCATTCTGACGTGTAGATTTTATACCCCATGCTTCCCGTTTGCCGAACTGGAACACTTACAGTATACGCTTCTCTTAAGCAGTTACTCTTTTTTTATATATATTATTTTTTTCAGGCATTTCTCTTAAGAATCTTTAGGACATATATGACTCATGTGTAACTAAATACTTCCCAGTTAATTATAGAAATGTCTTTATACTCAGACAATAGAAGCAACGAGAGATTTAGGCAGACAGCAATGGCAGCGGAATATTCTTTCCTGCTCCAGGGTATTCATTAGGCAAGGTTTTCATAATAACGTTATAGCTCTCAGCTACAGCATGTTATGAAATGCAGCCCCAATCTGCTCCTCAGCCTCTGGTGAGTCAGGCCTGTGTCTCCACATTTCCAGCACAACAATGTTGATGGTCCATCCATCCGACATTCATCCAACATTACAGATATGACTCCCTGTAGGAGTTAATCACGCGCCAAAATAAGTCTATACCTATTCTGTTTTCATACATTTAGCGGCGGTTTACTTCCTGTCAGCTGTCACCTAAACCTAGTCACTTGTGTTTGTACACAAGATATGCTTAATCTGTCAGTACAGTTAAATTATAGCATTATTCTTTAACATTTTTTCTTATATGTTATTGCAAACAATAAGTGCATTAAGCAGTAAAGCACATCAACATAAGCATGTTGCTTTGCTCTGACAACAGGCTTTTTTTATTTACAAGTATGACTAGTTACATGCCATTTGTCAATCAGATTCATATCCATCCATCTATCCATCCATCCATCCATCCATCTTCTGTAACCTCTTGCACTATTCAGGGTTGGCGGATGCTGTTAATATTTAGCATTTTTTTTTACGGCTTGAAGCTCAACCTCGCCGTGCTGATGCCGGTTGTTTGATGCATCCATGCTGCAGGGCGAGTCCTTGTCTGTAGGGTGACCGCATACCCTCTTTTTCCTCGACTGAAGGGTGTTGCGTTTTGTTCATGCGGGCACTTTCTTTCTACAGTCAGAGCACTTTCCGTGTACATATTGGCGTCGCTTCCACGCCTCTTTGCGTCCTGCCCCCAGCGTACTCGTTTTTGCAACGCAAACCATGGCGCCCCCCAATCTTCAGTCCTGCATCTCTCAAGCATGCTTGCGTTTGGTGTTCCTGGCCTTGGAGCGCAGCCCATGGAACAATAGTTTAAACAAAAAACACCACAACATGAAAAGCTGAAAGATTTAAGTGAGAGTAAAGTCATCCCAAGCTTCTCAGCCTTGCTTGACTTGTTTTGCCGTGAATGGGTGTGTTAATGAGATGCAAAGGACATCCCATAATAAAAGCTTTCTGATAACTTGTAATTTTGAGTTAGATTTTCATGGTTATGTTGTCATTGAGAAAGGTCTCTTGTCAGTCAACGATCTGGGAAACCTTGTGTTCTAAACAGCTTGGGATAATCTTTATTACCATTTAAATACTGATAATACCGCCTATTTCTGGTGGTGCGCCTGGGGAACAAAGACCTAATTTTCATGGTTATTCATATATCAAGCTTACCGACAGCACCGCCGAGATATTGTGTAGGTTTGTGTGTCCCTGCCAACAAAAAAACTAGCTATTAGCATATGAAAGCTAATTCGAGACAGACACCTCCACCATGCAAAACACGGCACTGGGGTCTTCCTCCAAATCTACAACAGTGCCCATGTGTTTGAATCCAGAAACAGAGTTCATTGTTTATGTTGTACAAGTTAGCTATTAAGGAACAATTTGAAATCCAACTGCATTTTCCCACGTGAAATATAACTGAGAGTGTTGAGATTAGGTACTACTTTCTGAAAGATCATAATATTTTCCGAATAATTTATGTATTTGCATATAATTTTAAATTTCAGATTGGAATAGCTATCTGGGTGACATGGTGGTGAAGTGAATTGCACTGTTGCCTCACACCTCTGGGACCCTGGTTTGAGTCTCCGCCTGGGTTACGTGTGTACGGAGTTTGCCTGTTCTCCCTGTGTCATTGTGGGGTTTCCTCCAGGTACTCCGGTTTCCCCCCCACAGTCCAAAGACATGCTGAGGCTAATTGGAGTTAATAAATTGCCAGTAGGTGTGCATGTGTGAGTGGATGGTAATAGTGTGTGAGTGTGCCCTGCGATGGCCTGGCCCCCTGTCCAGGGTTGTTCCCTGCCTCATGCCCATTGCTTCCCGGATAGGCTCCGGACCCCCCGCGACCCAATAGGATAAAGCGGGTCGGAAAATGAATGAATATCTATCTATCAAATTTCAGAGTGCTTTCATTTCCTTATGGTGACTTCTATGGGAATTCTGTCTGTCATATATATATACTGCATAGCATGGGTCACACCAAAATAAATCATGTTGTTACATGATACACACATTTAATTTTTCCTAAAGCTATCGTGCTCTATAATGCACATTCCAGTAAATGTTTCCTCCACCAGCTCAGTTCAGCATTTGGTAAATTTCCATCACTCACCTTTTCTTCTTATTTGTGCCTCGTCTAAAAGTCTCGCCGATCCAATTTGAGACACTTGGCCGGCAGCAGTAATTAATAGCTTGGAGACCATTCAATGTGAAAAGCAGACCTACAGAAAGAATAGAAGACAGTCAGAAGCTTCTAGACTGCTCCATTCACTGCATAATCCTCTCGTTTAAATATTTTTTCAGGAAGCTGCTCTGTATCTTTTCCTATTGTACGAAAATGCAATTCTGCATCTGGGTATCCAAACTTTAAAATATGTCATTTTTAAAAGAGTATCAAACTCTCGCGATTGTTTAAGTGATATAATTACTATTCTCTCATGCATACTGTTTTGATCAGTTCTAGTTATGCATTCACTTAAAAATAATGCATTTTTCATTTTGGTACATATTACAGTGTAGGAGCAGAAAAGGTAAGATGTAGAATCACATTTTCGCATCTGAGAATTGGCCAACGAAGTGTTCTTGTGTACAACACAAACCAAACTAAAAATAAGATGAGAAATTAATCAGGACCATCTATGACATATGCAGCTCAGAGTTGTGTCACTGCCTGCATTTGTTTCGACACATGAGAATCCAGTGGGAATTCAGTAAAATATAGGATTAAATATGTTTTTAATGAATATACAAATGCAGAATTGTTTCAATAACTTGGTACTTCATCTGTGTGCAGGAAATATCTTCAGCATGTCCTATACTTAAAATTTAACTGTGTATGTTATTTGAACTTTAATGACTATACTGCAATATCAATCAAACAATAAGCCAAAATCTTTGAAATTAATATCCTCTAGGTTTTGCATTGTTCTTTCCATGTTGTCATTCTGAGATTGATTTAAAATGCAAATTAAATTTTAATTTGTAAATTTGTAACATGCTTCACATATGTTACCTGACAGTAAATCGCTGGATAATCTCTCTGTGCAATCAGTAGAAGCCCGAAAATGTAGTGTACATCCTAACTATATGAGATCCATCTAAAACCCTGCAATCTAATTCAGGTTCTTGTTCCATTCTTTTGAGCCACGTAAGACAAATCTCCACTAAGCGTGAATAGGGTTAGCTCACCATCCTGCTTTTAATTGACAGTTTAGGTTATGTAAGGAGACGCGTCTGATCCTTCAGTGCTCCTTAAACAAAATCCTCTGTAATATGATCAGATGATACACTACTGTCAAAATGCAATTCTTATATTTTACTTTTTTAAAAAAAAAAAATTCAGCTTGTTCTAGCTTAACGTTAGTTTTTTTCTTTGACACCTCACACCATGTTTGCATGTTGACCTGCTTGTTTGCATGTTGACCCGCTTGTTTGCATGTTGACCCGCTTGTTTGCATGTTGGCCCGCATGTTTGCATGTTGACCAGCATGTTTGCATGTTGACCCGCATGTTTGCATGTTGACCCGCTTGTTTGCCCATTGTCCACAGTTCATGCATCATTATTAATATGCCACTAGCTAAATGTTGAATTATAAGCCCAATGCGGAGACAAAAACATGGTAGCATATTACATGGTACAATTCGTTCATCATTAATGAATCATAACTGTTCATGTATTTCATGCAGTTAGTATATTTACTCATGATTTGTACTTGAGTAGTGACTGAGTTGCTAAGTTGCTTGTGCCCCCTAAATAAAGCATCACTGAAAAATTGATTCAAACACATTTGTCTGCCAAAAACCTTTTTCTAGATATATCATTTTCCTAGAACATCTAAACATGTTTAATGTTGAAAAATTAAAATACATTTCCTCTCAAACCAGCAGAAAGATCTAAACCAAAAATGTCATGGTATAAGATATTTTAAGCCTTAAAGATATCTATGCAATAATTTGGACACATATACCTTAAGGGGAAGCTATCTGTCATCAAAACTGGTGCATTCATTACCGCATTACATTGCGCTAACATTTTTCTGCATGAATGTGTGGTACTTCTCTCAGATGTCCTCAGACGTTAGAGAATTCCGCAGCGATTGTACGAATTAATACCAAAAAGTGTGGGCATATCCTCTCCTCGCATTCCTCCACTGACACCACTTCCCGTCACAATTAGCAGCGATGAAACTCCCCTCCTCATCCTGAAGCCTTACAAAGGACTCGCATCAACGCATTTGTAACGATCGACGTCTCCCGTACACTCTTCCTTAATTACCTTGTTGACAACTCTCTGGTTATCTTATTGTACCAAAAATCAAGAGTAAAAAAGGCCACAGAGCCGTAGCATAAAGAGTTCCTATTTATGGCATAATCTATATGCCTAGGTCCGGGACTCAAAGAGGCTCAATCATGAATTCCTGGCTTACTCGCCTCACTAGGTGCTCCCTTAAAGGTACTGAGGGGATGACAGACCCCGACCACTGGAGTGTTTCTAAGCTAGGCAGCCTGTGATGTCACCCAAATGCAGAACGAGATCACCCCCATTAGCTGACTCATCCCACGGCCGTCTCGGGTCTCCCCCGGTGGTCGCAGACACTCTCTGTCTGCAGCTGGGCCCTCTGGGGTCACTGCACATTGCTTTCCCGTCTCTAGATAACCGAACTACAGATGAAATGTTTATCTATCCGCTCCGTTTTCCCGTCGGCCTTCCCGCTCGCCGAGTACCTGGTCGTCTGGCTCGCAACGCATCGGGAGGAAGGACGGGCGCGTCGGCGTCGCCCGCCCACCCAGGCAGTCGCGTGAATCGTCCCGTTCTCCTGTTTCAGCTTCCGTGCATCAAATAACTCAGAGCCGTGGGCATAAATTACGAGGAGGATGGGGAGGTGGGGGGGTCTGTAACCCCTTCTAATAAATCAAAACTAATGCACCCTATTCATTCACTAATACACCCGCCCCAATAATCACGTTTCCCCCTAAATGGGTGAAGACCTCAACCCCCCCCGCCCCCCGCCCCCCAATGTTCAAACTAATGCTGCACCCTTGGTCAGAGCCATTCATCAATGCCCATGATCATCAGACCTGCACATCGCTAGGAGAAAAGTATGAAGAGCAGCTTGAGATGAAATATATATTTATTACAATAGAAAGAAATGGATTTGCATGGCAGAGTGTGGGTTCAGCGGATTAGGATCGGGGAGGTCACCGGCTCAAATCCCCGAGATGGAAAAGTGATGCTGCCGTCGGGTCCCTGACCAAGGCCCCCAACCCCCAGCTCCAGGGGGACTGCACGCTGGCTGACCTCCTGCTGTAACCCCCGCCGAGCTTGTTCTCGCCTGTATGTGTGTCTGAATCTCACGGAGAGCAAGAATGGATATGCGTAAAGACGACGTCCCCACGGGGAACAATAAAGCAGCACTATTCCACTTCATCCTTCACACGTTTGTTCAAATCTTAATCAAATTTAATT
The DNA here is from genome assembly GCA_026779605.1 of Mormyrus hasselquistii. NCBI lineage: Eukaryota > Metazoa > Chordata > Actinopteri > Osteoglossiformes > Mormyridae > Mormyrus > Mormyrus hasselquistii. The sequence goes on from JAODKE010000055.1 coordinate 7,689,036, forward strand.
TAGAAAAATATGTCGGTTTGATGTACAGTACGCGCTGAAGATATTTGGCTGCACACCTAAAAAGTACTATCCTTATTTACTCAAGTTATGTCCCCGGAGTATACTTTGAGTATTTTATAGCGCGATGTGACAAATGAATGAATCTCTGTTTGTAGTATTAGTGTCAGTGAGAGATGAGGATGAGGTTTGTTTCCTCTGTCATATTGTCATCCTGACAGGCCGGTGAAATCAATCAAACCTTGAACGACTGGCGAGAGGTTTATTGCTAAAGCTAAATTTCAGTTTTCAATTATCTGAAGCGCAGTGCGCAGTGGATATATTTAGAAAATGCTGATACAATCACTTTCATCCATCTCCCAAGGGTTTCATATTTTTTTTGTGGTCCTTGTTAACCATTTGAATTTGATTTCATGTCAATAATGCAGCCCATTTTCATGTATGTTTTGATAACTGTCATAAACTGTCTCAATTTATATATTTCAATTCCCCTCTTTTTTTTTGTCTCTTTTCTGTTTTTCTATTGTGTGATGAAACTGTTGGAGAGAATAGATTTCCCTTCCTTTGGGTATGACAATGTCAACAAACACAACTGCAGGCACAGGACAGCGTAATGCAGCACTGGAGCTCGAGTCTGTGTGAGATCCAAATATTTGTATAAAAAAACATTGGCAGGTTGGACAGCTCGTTCGACTGGACACAAATACCCAAAGATGTTATGACTCAAAACAGCCTTGCTGTTTGTAAAACTTCTGATGATTTTACTCACAAAACCAGACCAGAAACTACAAGGTAGAGGTGGAGATTTCAGGTCCAAATACTACAAATCCAGACCAAGATTTTGTTTCAGCCAACCAGTTGAGTTCTCTGTGACTGTGACTTTTTGTACTCAACTGGTTGGACCTGGAATATCCACCTCTGCTTCATGGGTGTCAGATAGGACATGGCTGTCTTAGTTAGTGAAGTTCTATGTCCCACCGTTTAGTGATCCCCAAATTATAGCCCTTAACGAGGACCTATGCTTTTCATGTGTGGAAGCATTTTATTAAGGGCTCTAACAAGCTTTTCAGTTAAAATCCTTCTGTGTTTAGCAATTAGGTTTAAGCTCTTTCTGGGTTAAGATGGTTGGAGTGCGTTTTCGACTCAAGGCACTTTCTAACAACTAAATCTCTCCATATTCATCAAGCTGTGATCCTTATATTATTGAATCCCAAAGAGGGGGTTGAGTATTAGAGAAGGAACAGAAAAAAAAAAAAAAATAATGATATTAAAATACCAATAGCACTGTCTAGTTACCACACACCTGCAATACAGTATATCCGATGAATATCATGGTGACAAATTACCTTCTTGGAACACTCCGACCGTTATCGCATTTTGAAGACCTTGTAGGATATCTGAACAAAGATTGGAATTGTTTAATATCGCATAATGGCAAAGCTAGACTGCTGTGTAAATGGAAAAGGTATAGTTCTGTCTTTGTGAATCTCTCGTCGCAGGTATGATAATTGTCAGGCTCGGAATCCTCGCTGTGATATCGCTGCAGCTGTGCCGTGGTCTAGTAGTACCCAGTGGAGGTGCTGACGGATGTAAGGGCCTGAGGGGCAGGCAGGTGTAATGAGACTGCAGCGATTCACCCAAACAGGTGGTGTTTATTTACAACACGGACTCGGGCAGGTGAGGAAGCAGGGTGTTCACTTATTCGTGATGCCTGTTGTCTTCCACTACCGGAGTAGAATGAAACTACACAAAAGAGATGTCATAACGTTAATAAACAGGAAACAAATTACACAATGTAATAAAGTCAAAGTACTCTATAGTAATGTGAAAATACCAGTGTTAAAAAATAATTTATCTAGTATTCATTTAGTATTATCAGAGAATCGGGGAAAGTACGGTAACGGTCCACATTGCCGGGATCCGCAAACGTCTAGCCACCCCGTTTCTGACAATGTGCAGGCACCATGTCAACTGTAGGTGGAGGGGAGGAGTGTTTGCCATTGGCAGGCTTTTCAGTTCCACACACAATATAGAACCATTGCAATTAAACCCAGATTTTATTTATACTTGAAAGCAGGTTTTTGATGATGATATTTCAGTTTTCCTACATACCCACTGTCAGCTTGAACTGGCGGAACTACTTTCCCTAATTACGCAACCGCGCAAAACATGGTACTTCAACGTAACAATATTTAAATATTTGAAACTAATGGTGCCCCGTGCGTCCCCCCCCCCCCCCCCCCCCATATCTAACAAGTAACAAACTTGAAAAGAACATTGACCGCCCTTAGAAGTTTAGGTTGACATTTACTTTGAAGAAGTTGCATTTTAGCTGTGAATGTGTCTTATGGGGAGGGGAAAAAAAAAACATCCACTTATTGTCATGCATCATATACATGTTGCAAACTGATTTGGAGAAGCTACTGCCTGCCAGCTCTGGAAATACAAGTGTGCTGAAGACCTGAAATCTAAATTTAATGGAGTCTCCGGCATTCATCGATCAGCTTCAAAAATGGCAACGTGTCTGCTCCTGTTCTCAAAGTGTCAAAATACACTTAACTGCTTTCATGCACTCCATATGTTGCATTGCAGTCTTGTATAAGAATGCTAGATAACTTTATATATTGAATAATAATAATAATTATTATTATTATTATTATTATTATTATTATTATTATTATATCGGTATCATAATTACTTTCAATTAAAAAGTCGGGCATTTTTGCAGCTGGAAGATGATTAAAACTCAGAGCTGGGTATTTCAGTTGGATGACTCCAATTGAGCCAGATTCAGTTACAGAGTATGTAACCTGGTGGACCTTTACTCTCTGGACCTGAATTACTCGACTGCGTTAAAGTTTATGCTACCTTTTGATTTGTAATACTCATAAATAAAGTCTCATTGCTCGACTGTAGCTCAAGTCCATTGAGCAAATAGGAAGAGCTGCTGCTCTATCTATGGTCAGCTGAACAAAGTAACCATCCATCCATCCATGTACTCATTCACCAATCTTCCCTAACTGCTTATTTGCTAGAATATATCCCAGAGCGCACATCGCCTTTATTGTCAATGAAATGGATGCGTTTGTTTCTTTATGCGTCCATTCAAATCTCACTAAAATTTAATTTAATTAGCACATAGTACATTAATTTAATTAATACGTCCATTAACCTTCCATAAGTGCCTCTGGGAGAGAAAGAGAGCAGGACCCCCTTATGGGGTCCTTAGATCTTACTTACTTACATGGTTATACATTAATAAGGTGTGTTTTCATTTGTGGGTCCCTGCTTTAACAGGGGTTGAAAATACTTGCAATATGTGGTTAGAGTGAATCTGCCACCAGAGAAGAGGTCGAGGTATACCCTTGGTGGAGCTCCATCCCATAATCGGGCATAAACTTAATAATTCACGAAACAAAAGAACAGGTTTTATCACATCGTGGAGACATTTTGAGACAGACACACACCAAATAACTGCACGTTCTTGGATGTGTGGTGTAACACGGCAACTCCATATGCAGTCGAGGAAACACACGCACACGGTCTGGGATGGAATTCATAATCCCCTTTCAAGCAATAAGCCATTCACGCATTCTTAACCAAAGAATCCAAAATGGCATTTTTAAATGTTTTTGTCAATATTAAACTATATATACAGTAATAGCTTCTAGGATGTACTTAATTTTACCTTTTTCCCCACCAGGAAGACAATGCTTGGCTATTCCTCACACAGAGACAATCACACAGGTGGACCCATTAAGTTAATTATACTCCTAATGGAATCCTCTCCCCCGTCTGGCTTATTGCCAAATGCCACAGTAATACAGTTAACTGCAAACCGAATGGAGATTTGAATAGCTGCATAAAAAGCATCGACATCAAGAAAATGTTCAAAGTGTGATGTTTAATAATCCTTTAAGGGTTCACAATTAAGAGTAAAATGCGCTTTGGTAGCGTAAAGCATAGATAATCCTCTGCTTGGAAAAAAAGACTATTTCAGTGATGATTATTCTGCTCCACATGCAGGGCACGTGCACGAATTTTGGCAAGAGCAAGAAAAAAAAAATTAGCATTGGCATCTGGGGCAGTGACCATAGCCAGAGGAACCAGCGATGGATTCTGGAATCATGACACAGGCTATGGCGACAAAGAAACCAAAATGGACCTGATCACGTGACTCCAAGCCTGCACCTTTCCATATATTACCACGTATATTGGTTAAAACAGTAAATCAGGAAATCATTCCCATACTGAAGTGTAGCTTTGCTCCTGTGTCACTATAACCAAATGAGACAATAATTTTGAAATTTTAGTTATGCTTTTATTATGTCTTGCCTGTTGCAGTAAGTTCATAAAACACACACGCAATGTCAAGGCACGACATCTAGATTCCGGGGATATCATTTGATTTACCACCATATATATATAAAAATCAATGCATTTCCAGTGGAATATCACACAAATTGAGCATGCAGTGGGCCCTGGATCTACACGCTTTAACTTGGTGGTAATTCTTTGGATGCGAAATTTAACGATGATAAATGCAAGATGCGTTACGATGTTCCACCCAACAACACACATTTGGCTCTGTTGCATATGCAAGCGGGGAAAGCAAAGGTCCTGTTAGGAAATAAGTGCTTCTTGTGTTAAGTCGGGAGCACTTGCCAAAATAGCGGGGAGTAGCTTCTGTGCCAAAGCTTGGTAGCTTCCCGCGGTGAGTAAGAGAGGGTAGAGAGTAGCACAGACCCAAAGACGAATATGGTCAAAGTCAGCTGGCAAGAACATTAACCTGAGGCTGCTTATTGAAAAATAGATAAGATACGTAGACTGTAAACCATCAAGTTCAATTTTAAACCCAATTACAGTGATATTGATGCCAAAAAAGGCATGAAGTGTTACTTTAGAAAACGTATGAATTGATATCAAAGTAACGAATAGGAGGTAATGGTTTAGTTGGATTGTATGATATGAATTATGAAATGAGATATGACGCTGACCTTGAGTCTTAGAGGTATGGGGGGGGCAATGGAAGAGAGAATGGAAGAATCGGACATCTGCGTTTTGCTATTACCCCGAATAGTTTGATTTTAATAATTAAAGTGCGGTATCAAAAAGAGCCACAATCCTCTCGGGCGGTTTGTTGCACGATGTGACGATACTACAACACTCTTGATGTAGTTAACCGTCTATTTGTTTGTTCGTTCGTTTTGTAGAAGGCGCGGTGGCTCAGAATCTGCGTCTGCGATTTTATAGCCGCCCCCCCCTCAGGATTCCGGTATTTCGGCCTTGAATCCCACCCCCGCATGTTTCTGTCCCTGTGGAGCACGCGTGTCGGCCCAGCGATTGTGTGAATTTCCTCTGGGTTCTCTGGTTTTCTCCTACAACCCCACACTGTTCGGGTTATTTGGTGACACTAAATTGCCCTTTCTGCGTGACTGTGGGAGTGAACCAGGAGCTCCAGGAGCTCTTCTGCAGATTGGTTTTTGAATCCAAAGGGTCTTCCACCTTGTGCCTCTGGCTTCCCACACTACCGCAGCATGAATAGATAAGCACGTCATAAAAACTAATTACAAAAGTATTAAAATATAAAGAGACCCCCCCATCTAGATAATTTAAAGAATATCTAGTTTTTACCTGAATGGATTCAGAAGATCAATAGGAATCTTGTTCCAGGCCCAAGTCAGCTGTTCAAAAAGATCAATCAGAATTGGTTTGACATCACATTGAGCAAGATTATGTTCATCCAAGCCATATATAAGCTGTTTATAAGTGCAGAAAACAATAAGTTTAACTAATTTGTTACAGCTTCTGTTGATTAATATGCTAATGCTAGTTGTTTGAGAAGAAGTTGAAGCAGAGTTCAGGCATGAAACAAATGTATGCAAATGCACGATTGTACTAAAAATAAACTTAGAGCAATGTATAGACCATCGAAGGTAAAAGCTTACTCAAAGAGTAGCCACATTTCTACAATGAATAACTTAAAACAGGCATTCCAGATTCCAGATTTAATTGACAGAATATGTGCACATCTATAGAGTACTGATTCACTGTTAAAATAACAATGATTTAAAAAAAAGCATGGATTTTAGAGACTTTTTCACTGGATATACCTGTCAATTGGATTAGAAAAAATAAACTGATAACCAATGTGAGGATGTAAGTTCTGGACATTCATAGTTGAACGTGATGATAATAGGGAATATTGTTGTGTTATCAAACAATTGTCTTCTTCTTCAGAGATTTTGCTGAAATTCCTGCATTTTGATTTCACAGATGTAGACTGAAGCCAGCCGTGCTTACAGGTCCCTGGGCGAGCTCTCTGGTCTGAGTTTACGTCAGCTGTTTCAAGGAACCCAACCGCGACAATTCCCAAGCTTTCAAAGTCCCAGCAGAGAATCAACAGCCAAGTCTCAAAAATATTATATCAAAGTTCCTTGTAAAGCAAAAGCCAACAATTCTAGCACAGCACACACACTTACACCTGCTGAACAAACATTATGTGCCTTTACAGTATTCGATATTTGATAAAACAATAAAACACACTGTTAGATGCCTATGTCCTATATGCAAGCAGTAGTCATCTGTATATTGTATTCATTGCTGAGCATGTTAACCTGAAGCTAATTGATTATAAGAACTTAATTTGCATGACATACGTTCTATAAAATCAATATAAATGCAGAGATCTGTGTTATTGAAATAACAGATAACTGAGATATTTTTTTTTCCTCCTGGCACATTTCCTGATATTAAACTGTTATTGTTAGCTTTGGCTAATGAAACATTAGACCTGGGAAGACACATACGCAGCAGACAGCAGCCTTTGTATTCATAACTGAGCTACAATGTTCTTGTGACATGAACAATTTAAATAAGACTTGCTCTATGGATGTCCTGTGTATTTCATCATCAAAGGGGAATCTGTCTTGGTTTTCACATGAATGCATGAAACAGATAAAACAAATCTTTTTGATGTAGCAGAAAGTCATTCAATCTAAAAAAATACTTAAAGTTATCTTCCAAAGTCGTTTTTAGCCGTTCTCTTGTGGTTTCTCGAAACTTGCATCACTGTTGATGCAATCTGTGCATCTGGGGCCATAAATGAACTATCTTGGAGAGAAATGAAATGCATGTAATGAATAACAGGAACTACAGGTATCGTGTGAGTTTAATAAATTTATAGTGTGAGTGTAATTATAAGATTAGGGTCATTTACTTAAAAATACTAAAAGTACTAAGAATCCGTTTACCATCGCACTAGTAGCCGATGGGCGTCGGCAGAGATTCAGATCAGCATTTCCTGACAGCAAGGACTACACCTGATTTTTTTCATCTGTGAAGAGTACGGCTGCATTGACTTTAGCAGCGTTGCAACGCAACTGCTCTGGGGGGAGAAGAGAAGACAGGGGGGGGGGCATTCAAGATGCCGTAGGCTGTGCTGTTTGATGTATAGACTGCAAAGAACTCAACCGCTGGACATATCTGAGGATTGAGTCATACAGCAAGGTGGGAAGGTCATGTGATCATCATTAATATGACATTTTGTTCCTTATATTGGGTCTTGCTATAAAAAGGGGTCAAGAGAGTGTCATTTTCACAAATCTTCGGGGCATGGCGTAGGCTAAAATCACTTTGACATGAAACACCGTGAAGATCGATATTTTTTATTAAGCACAACCTTGAAGACTGCCACACGTGGACATGTAAGTGATGGCCCGTAATTCCACGTGTCACTTGGTTTTATGTGACTTTGCTATGAATGAATCCATCTAATAATTCCAGCTGCCCATAGACTCAAGATTTATATATTACATTAATGTTAATAATACATTCAGAAGTCGTATGGCTTTTTCCATATCTGTCTCAAGGGGGGGGGGGGGGAATGATAATTCCAAAAACAGTGTAATTCTAAAACAATCTGGCATTCTAATTTTGAGAAATGTTGTATTTTTGATGTTTTCCCACTTCTGTTCGCTTATAAAATATTGTATTTGAGATGACTGCCTGAGACTATAACTTAAAATCTCCACCATAAAACATAAAAATGAAGAATAAAAAAGCACGATTCTCGTGGGTCTCTTCCTTAACATGTTACTGTAGAGTTACTTTTCAATTCTGTATGCTTAAATATTTCATAAAGCATTATAAATGTCACCTCATAAAAGTGATGGAGAACCTCTTATATATATATGGGCATTTAATCAGAAAAGCTTCCTCTGTCCATTGCTTGAAATTAACAACACATCATATTGCATTTTAGCTGTAAAATACCCTGTAAGTATTAGATTATATGTTCTGATTTATTTCCAGTTACACTCGGGTATTCAGGTATTTTTTCCGATTCGTAATCCACACTTATTGTGCTTTTAATTCTCTAAGCGTACACAGGCTTATACTTTTGTGAAACATTCGTACTAAAACATTTGTTTCAGCTGATTTTGTTTGTTTTTTTTTTATATAATTTTGTTGCTCAAGACACATTAAAATATCGTTTTTCGACTAGCCTAGTTGTCCACAGCGGGGAAGCTACAGTCGGGTTGTGGTCAGGTTGTTGTAGAAAAATTTCACGTCAGTTAGAAATTTCAGTGTAGAAAAATTTCATGTCAGGTCAAATATGCCAGATCAGCACAAAAATGCACTTAGACATTACAACTGGTGTCAATTCAGAATCGGAAGACTTTGATCAAAATTAAACTATACAAAAATTTTTCTACTTCTGATCATATGCTACATTAAATCATAGAGTGTATTCTGGAAGCTCATTCTCAATACTCACCAAAGCCAATTTGAAGTGATGATTATAAAGTGATTAAATTAACAATGTTCATTTACCATTAGTGTCCATTTGTTGATGTTTGACAAACGTGCGATGTTGATTACCTCGGACCTCATTCGACCATATCAATTTCTTGAGCTGTCGATTGTTAGACAAGCATTAATTAGAGAATAATTTCTTTTACAGTACAATGCTGTGCGGTGTGTTTACAGTCTGACAAGGAAAATTTGTCATCAAAACACATTTGCAGCTACCTATTAGATCTGGATGATTATAATGAGCATTATGATTAATGTAGTGTGGTATAAATCAGAAAAGTATGAGAGATTCAGAAAGGTAATCGCTCCTTATAATATAATGATTATAGTCATTAATACAGTATTATAGTTGACATAGTTGACAAATTGATCCGTGAAAGTTTAAAAAAAAAAAAAAAATCTGTGAACTTCCATACATTGCATATGTCAGTGTTTCCCAACCCAGTCATCAGGGAATACCGATGGTCCATGTTTTTGCTCCCAGCCAATCAGGAACACGGAATACCTGGAACGGGTGTACTGTGACCTGAGACACTGGACTGTCCGGGATTCCCCGAGGACTGGGTTGGGAAATACTGGCATATGTCACATATGTCACACAGGCAGTGAACAGCAAAGGTTATACTGTATATACTGTTATGCTAAATAATGGACACAAAATTTAAATGTACGTTTTCCTGAAACGTAAATGTGTCACTTGAGGCAAAAATACTAACCATGCTTACCCATGATAATCATTAATATACTGTACAGTGGTGCAGTGGTTTTGTATGAGTGTGTGGGGTCCAGTTACAGTATAACTTATCTTGTGATAAATACTCATTTTCCTGGTCCCCATATGGGAAAACTCTATTTTATAAAACTCTGTGACTGCAATGGTTACTTATGGTTATGGTTGGGGCCGGATAGGGGTTAAGGTTGTCATAGTTAGCATTAGCATTTTTCCCATAGAAATGAATGAGCGGTTCTCATAAAGATACGATTACACAACTGTGTCTGTGTGTATGCATGCATGCATACAGTATATAACAGTTTTTGTTTGTTTTCAGAGAAGTAAAATTCAAGGGAAGAAGTTTTTTTTATTATTACTTTTGAACTTTATTTTTAGACATCTCCAGTATTAATACCATTGTCCAATCCTTAGAGGCAATTAGGATATTCAGTGAGAACCCTGGAAAGTAGAAAAATACCTAATAGTCTTTTTCACAGCCAAGCAGGCAGCTAGACAATCATTTATTTTTAAACTGTTATATAACAGAAGGATCTCTAGAAACTCAGAAAATTCATATCACAGCGGTGAGCGTGTGAGGCGTACAACAATGTGTCTCGTGGGAAATATATGTCACCTGGAAGTTATGAACTTCACAGAATCATCAGCGCAGTTTCCATCACCATGAATTCATCATCTGTCAGTCCAAAAGTGGCACTTTTAAACTAATGTATCATGGCATGTTTTGATTATCTAATAAGATGCCGCACTCTTTATTCAGATACTGTATGCAGCGAGACCGATTTAAATTTAGCATTATGAGGTATCTACCTAGCTTCTGCTTACCTGGTCAGGGCTGTCGAGAGGATGCCCATTGCAAGGCAGGTACAGGCCACGAGGCTAGTGTACAAATCGGCATGATTTACCAGTTAACTTTACAGTTTATGGCACTATTTACACAAACCGAGCTGTCAATCCAATGCTGTTACTTTGTAGTCCAGACTTTAAGGCATAGTCAACTGGCAATGAATCCTGGGTCATTTTGTCTGCAAATGTAACAACTTAACCTAATAGTTTTACATTTGGGTTATGTGAACCCCCCCCCCCCAAATCTGGGTCATTAATTAACCTTGATTGAGTTGTTCACTGAATTAATTGTGTGATTCAAAGCACACTATATTAAACACATCAACTGAAGATTCACTATTTAATCCTTTTCAGACCTTGTTACGGAGCATTTGACTAATAAATATGTTCCAATTTCAACGATTTTAAAAGCAAACTAAAAATCAGATAAGTAAGCATTGATGCTATTTTAACTCAATGAATCCTTCGCAGGCGCCAAAGAACAGCAAAAAAGAACGCTATTAACTCTCCTACAGAGTTGTTTGAGTGAGTTAAATCTTTTCGGAAAGTTCATGGCATTGAATTTAATTCATTTATATTGAATTATTATATGATAACAAAATGCATATATGTATATATCTATACAGTATATGCAATATTCAGCGTGGAAGACATCACTCTATATTTTTAAACAAATCTGCATTTTTAAATCCTGGTTTAATCCTGGTTCTGCTGGCAGAGGCTACGCTGAGCTGCAGGCTGCTTGCAGGTTAAAAATTTCTACGACAGCAGGACACAAGAATAATGTCTGAAACCACTCCCGTGACACACTGGACAAAGGGCAGGGGAAACGCTTGATAAGGTTCTAGTTGTACTATACTACTAACTAAGCTGGTGAGTTACATCAGTTACAACAGGATGTTGCTCTGGTCAGCTTCCTGGGGTCTTGAATTCCGTCAAAATGTCTATGTCTATAAAACACGCACTAAAATCCTGCACTGCTTCTGATTGAATGCTGCCCGTTGTCACGGCATGTCCCCCCCCTCAGAAAAAAAGCGCAGACAATAGCTACATATGAGTAGACATCAGAAATAATCGAGAGGTTCAAAGGCAACTGAAAAACAACTGGGGAGAAAAAGTTTTAAACTTACATGGAAGTTCTTGAAAACTGTCAAAATTTTTGACTCTTACGTATCGCCGGTCTTGATACATATTCTCTTTGATGCTCCGCCAAAGATTGACATCTCAAACGTTCCGCCTTTTTCTGTCAGCATGGTTTTATTTACGTGTCACTGCTGTTAACAGATCATTTTACTGCGTATTGTATTTTAAGTAAACACCGATTCAAAAACTTCAGTGCACGTCCATGTAAACTTCATTTCTTGAACAACTTACTGGGGTCTGGCACGTGATAGCCAATATAAATATTGATGTCAATGTCCTCATATGTCTAATCGAGAACTCCTGCGATTCTATGATTGTTATGCACATGGTTTAAAATCAAAGCTCAACCAATATCTTGAAGTGAAATGATTAATGATCAACGAAACTCCAATGAACTCCCGTCGTTTTCCAGTTGAATCTCGCCGCTATGGACATAAATTCCAGGGGATGTCAGGGGTTGTAACCAGCCCAAAAATCAAACCCCCCCCTCCCAAAGGTACATCGTTACGAACCACATACATCAATCCTACAGTTTTAGCCTTAATCTCATTTAAGGGGCAGATGGTTCTGAATACCCCGTACCCATGCTTGCTGATCGACAGATATGGACAATTATTTTAAATAAAAATCGACGCTTTTTAAGACAAGCTGCACTGCTTTTCCGGTTTATGTTGAGTAAATTAAGCAGAGCCCTTGCCCAGAGCATCACACCACCAAGTCACCCTTAAACATTAAGCCACCTTCTGCTCGTGGTGTGATATAATTAACCAAGCTTGGACCACCGAGTGCAGGACCTCTAACAGAGAAACTATCACATCATTCTGTCAGTCACTGCAGCTACAGCACATACAGTGATTACAGTGAAGCTATGTTGTCATAATCGTTGGCTTTATGGTTTTCAGACGAGAGGAAGGCGGGACGCATATACCGTGTTTAGTGTCCCCTTCCCTGATTCAGCTGCAGGGGGTCACACCGGTTTTGTGGCACTTGGAGAGATATACCAAGCAACCTGCTTGTGGAGTAGAAAGTTGCACAGATGGCTCTGAGAAGAGAGAAGTGCCATGTGATGCTTGTGCTTTTGACATCACCTGGGTGCTCACCATATGCTACCCTGTCGACCTTGTTACCGTGTTCATTTCCACAGCTGCAAGCGTGAAGATGCCTGTTTTTTTTTCTTTTCTTTTTTTTTCTCACAACCCAGACACATATTTCACAAGCTCCTCAGTTACTGCTATTATAAGTCAGACTTTTAATGTTTATCCTTCGGGCGACCGGTTTAATACAAGGCTTGGCTGCAAATGTACGGAGAAGTCATCGGACGTTGCATTTCTCATCAATTGGCTATCCTCACAATTTAACCAAAAAATAAAACACTTCTGTGTACAGTCATCCCCCGCCTATCGCGGAAGATGCGTTCCAGACCCATCAGCGACCGGTGAAAATCCGCGATATAGAAAGACCGTATAAATAAACATTTTTCATAGTTTAAGCTTTAAAATACCCCTCCCACACGCTTTAAACACCCGTAAACGTATTAAAACACCACATATGATATGTGGATGTCAGGCTAAGGAAATGAGTATCATAATTATAATTTAAATAATAATAATTATACGTAATGTATATGTATATATACACGCTTCTCTCTCTCCTTCTCTCTCTCTCTCTGTATTCGTATCTGTATCTCTGTATCTCTCAACATTTTAATAATGGCGAGCGACATCTGCATAACACTTTCCTTCCCGAAGCAGTAGTCCAGGAGTTTTACCTTCTCCTTAATGGTCAAGGTCTTCCTCTGGCGCTTAGGCTCACTACTACCAGAAATACAGGAAAACAAAAGAAAATAACGACAAAGAAAAATGTCTGTTGTTATCTTGTGAGTACATCAAGTATAACCCGACTAGCAAAACCTGAAAATATCCACAAATCCATGCGGAAACTGCCTGTTTTATGTCATGAAATTGTTTGTGTTTGAGTGTTTTGAGTAATTAATAAAGTAAGAATGGGATTCCATAGGAGGTCACCATTAATAATACTTGACCTGTGAGTATGTGTCACAATCGGCGTTGAAGGAAGACGCAGGGCTGCATGACTCTTCGAGGTAACAGGGTTTATTAGGAAGATCCGGGGTAACAAGGACTGACATCGAGACAATACAATGACGAATCTGACGAGACGTACTCAGACGTGGACTAAATACACAGGAAAGAGCAAACGGAACAAGAAACAGGTGTTGACAATCCGGGAATCACACGAGGTAACGAGGTGGGCGTGGCACACATGAGGATCGGACGGAGCTGGGCGTGACAGAATGTTTGTGTGCACGGGTGAGAGGGAGAGATCAGGCTTTTACCAATAAACACAAAATCCTGTGTCCAGCAGAGTAGTCACATCATCGTTAAGCCTTTGAACGGGACCTTTCACCCTAACTGGTCCAAATGCTTGCTAACACAACTATCGTCAAGCTCCTTTCTCTTGTGCACCGGCGTGGTCAAAAGCGTCTGCGTGATAAACAAATGCAGGAACTAAATGTAAATAACTAGACAAAAACTACTCCAGAGAAACCCACCGACGCTACAGATTTTAGAATTTTTTAGCAGTGATTTGCCGTACCTGCTCTGTACATAAACCAGCAGTGATGAAAGAGAGCCCGATTAAGTAGGGTGTATAAGAAAAGGAAAACATCAATCCTCTTTCTGCTTAACTCACAAAAAATCCCGACCAGCCATATTCTCTCTCACTGTTCACATATCTGGCAATTACAAAAAACTGAAATGTAAAAATACACTAAATCTCCTATAAACTCACCTCGAACAGGCCTGCCATCAAAAATCTCAGTACACAAGTGCAACAGAGGGAAAAAAACTTCTCCTTAACCAACAGATACCATGATAAGCAAACTAAGAGGTCACCACTTTTCACGTTTATTTAATGCAAAACTAGCTTTCTTAGTCCCTTGTTTACAAAACGAAATCGTCGACACAGCAACCAGTTAGTGTCATTCACACTAATAAAGAAGGGAATCTTATCTTAGTGGTGTTTGGGTGACATTCCTGTAGTCTTGTCTCCTTCACTGCTGGGTGTTGAATATGAAGCCATTTTCAATGCTAAACCTTGCATCACTTAGCTTGCGCTTTGCAGGGTGACCGGAGAAATGAATTAGCCTCACGGTGGCAGCGACTGTTACTACAAATCTTTATAAATACAGATGTCAGCATTTTGAACAATGGGAGTATATGGAACAAATCACATTTGGAAGGGGTTTGAAATGGAATATGATTTCACAATTCCAGGAATGATAAAAGTCCCAAAAAGAAACTGGAAGAAGGACCGCTACGTTTTGCTGAACTGGCCTGTAGCAGACCAGGTGTGCCGGGTAATTTCCTATCATAACATGTTATCCTAACATAACATGTTAAAATTATTCTAAGTATTCTTCCAATCACTTGTCTGATTAAGATAGATAGATAGATAGATAGATAGATAGATAGATAGATAGATAGATAGATAGATAGATAGATAGATAGATAG
>JAODKE010000055.1:7709885-7738350 GCA_026779605.1 Mormyrus hasselquistii
GTGTATACACACGTGTGAGTCTCTACTCGTTTGTAAAATAATACACGCACACACACACACACACACACACACACACACACACACACAAATATATATATATATATATATATATATATATATATATATATATATATATATATATATATACACATGTCATTATTTCAATTTTTGCAAATACAAAAGCTCCAGTTTAGACTATATCATTGCCAAGGGAGTTTAATGAACATGCTTAACTATAAACTCCTATTATTTGTGAAAAGTTGTACTATTTCAAAATCAGTTATGGAAACAAAAATTACAGATGTAGAATCATTATGATGAAAACAAATGAACAATATATTTCGTGAATTAATGTTTCATTCAGCCAATGTGTTTTTTTTTTCTCTATTACTCGTCATCATTCCCAATCCATGAGTGAATTATATGAGCCTAGAGAGGGAGTTACAGAGAGACATGATAGGGTTCTGCCTGCCGGTGTGAGATTGGCAGCCACTCAAAGGCAACAGTCACATGTGACACTGATGCAGATCAGCGTAAGAGCAGACATACCGGAAAGAGGTCATTCGCAGGTAGACTGTGCATGACCGCAGGGGATGCAGCGAGGCTTTGGCTAGAGAGGCAGGAGCATGCTGGGAATCCATAGGCCAGAGGGTCTGCGCTTCTCAAGGGCTTCCGATGAAAACGCTGCTGATCCAAGCGGCTGCTCTTCCTATATAAGAAAAACCGGTGGTAAGCCGGCCTTCATAATACTGCTGAGACAATCGTATCGTGCTGGATACAATATCGTCTGTCGTTAGAGGGTGTTTTAATTCTCCCTGGTTTGTTTCTCTTCGGGGCATTAATATTTGGTTATTAACTTAACGTGACTTGATACAAATCATTTGCGGGAATCATTTGGGCTCTTGTGGCAAGATATTTATCGATTAGCTAGCCAAGCGAGACAGGGACCAAGAACGATGACCAAAAATAATACGTAATAGGTCCACTCCCTATACACGATGTGCAAAAAGCATATTATGGTATAATGGAACCACAGATTTCCCTTGAATGTTTGTGTCTAAGACCTAGGATTTTTACCAAAGCTTAACACAAAGACTCAAGCATGTGTGAAATCCGGACGTTTAAACATATATTGGTGAGATATTGCTGTTATAAAGAGTCGCTTTAGAACAGGTTGTGCGAACAAGCCTATTCACAGCTCTGCGGCTAGTGTGTAAACTACTCCAATGGAAATGACGGAGTCAGAGGAATCGACCGCAGTAGCAGATAATTCCGCTGAAGCAGCCTGAATCTCCAGCCCTGGAGCCCCGTAACGAATTCTCATGTCAGAGAAAAGTCACACATGTTAGCAGGCTGGACTCAAAAATCTGTGCGTTCAAACTTCCTCCTGACATAACCTGTTCCGAAAGCCACCTGTCCAATCCGCAAGTGCCAGGCCCCCCCAAGGAAATTGAGCCATTTGCTGAAGCAGAAAAAAACCCCAGTGTGCAAGGTCAGCTCTACAAACATCTTTGTATCAGTTAAAAAGCAGAAAACCACCCATTGCTGCTACATTTATGGTAATATATATATTGTCAATACGTTCAACATCGTCTTCACGGTATCGAAGAGAAAATTGAATGTCTCTGCTGAAGTTGCAGCTGCGGCTGCTTATTGGACATGACTGTGTGTGACATAGAGTTTTATTTTATAATTGAGCATGCTGTCAAACAAACATGGCAGGCTCTGGCGGCAGCAAGGCGAAGCAGCTACTGCCGGCAGCATTCGTTCATGGGGGACGCAAAGGATCTTGGGTATTCTATTAGCCAAGAAGACAGTAAGAGGTCAAGATTCTATGCTGCATTTCCTGTATAAAGACTGCCCCCGAAACCTATTACAGGAACCATCTGGGCCCACAATCAGGCCTGCAAGAGGGTACCAGGATATTCCGGTCGTACTGTACCATGCCACCTGCCCCCCGAGGAGACTGGCACTGATGTTTACTCAAGTTCTTACACCTTCACGGGGACGCCAATGCCCAACAGTAGCAGAGAGGTGATGGAGCTACTGCCAGTCTGATTGCGAAAGTGGCCGCAGATATTTTGCATTCACCAGTATGAAGCTAAATATATTTGCTGTCCATCTAATAAGAGCCCCAGGTGTGTGTCTGTGTGAAGAGGGTGTTTTCCCAAAACCACAACAGAGAATAAAAGCGTGCAGTGTACCTTTTAACCTGCCTTTCACAAAAGCTTTACTAAGAGAAAGAGAGTTACGCTGCCGTGAATACTACCCCATGGTAATACCTCCCAGTGCAGTCCAACATGCCACTCGCCTGCTTTCCTATTACCGTATTACCTTGTGATTTCTCTCCCTCTATCTCCTTTCTCCACCGGGCTGCTAGAGAGCACCTGTAAGCATAAGGCCGCGGATAGGTGCCACCTGGCACCGAGAGATGAAGAGACGACGTCGTCATGACACACGCCGCATCCGCGGGCTCCGCGTAGCTGCAGCTAGCAGTAAAGGCTGCCCTGTTCTCAATATTCAAGATTCTTTGTTTGCCTTTTGTACATCAGTACATAGGGCGTCTTACTCGCGTCATCCAGTCAGCAACATATAGCATGTAGACAAAAGCACTCACAGATCATCAAAGGAGACATATGACTAGATACTACAGAGGCACATATTTTTAGAATACATTTGAAATAAATCAGAGAAATGATTGAAACCTACGGAAGCCCAGAAAGGACACGTATCAATTATTTTTTTCTTCCCGTCAACTGGAGATTGCGACTTGTTTTTACTGTGATCTCAGGATAACAAAGTTCGTAGTGTCGACCTCCAGATGATACCTTTTGTTAACTCGAGATCATGACGTATTCCAACCCATGAACTCGCCACGGATTCAGCAGCTATACACCATCACATTAGCTATACATCATGATCTAGAGAAATGCATTCAATTTTACTTGGATCCTGGATTGTCAGAAACAGAAATAACAGTATGTCTCTCTGCGCTACACAATTATCATATATGAGTTATCAAAAATATTTTGCGATTTCAAGATCACTTTTACCAGGTTGCGATCATTTTCTTGTGATCTTGACAAAACGACCTTTGTTATCTTAAGATCATGAGAAGAATAAGTCACGATCTTTTGGAAGAAAAAAACGACGATTGTCCTCTCTAGACTTCCACAGAAACCCCATAAACAGAAGCTCAGTATAAATATATGAAAGAAATATAGAATAAATAAAGCAATGGCTCAAATAGGACATACAACGTAGATTTGTGCTTTTATGAACTTTTAATGTTGGCAAATGGCAAAGGGGTAGGATTTGTTCATAGACAGGTCGGTTCGCCCCCTCGCAGGTAGGACAGAAGCCTTGGGTTGCGTTTCAGACTGAGGCTGATGGTGCTCCAGGTGCCTGCTGACCTGGAAGACGATCCCCAGTTAAACAGCCTTTTCTGCTGTTATCATGAGTCACTCGCTTTTGTTTGATATCGAAACTGCAGGAACGGACGGCAGCGTCTCGCTCCTCAAAAGTATGTTTCTGCAGCTTTAATTTGATGTCTGCCGCGCAGTGAAAATGTTACGTGCACGAAATGTTAGACAGACCCATGTGGTAAAGGCGTGTGCGACACAGCTCTGGAAACATAAGGTGCATTTAAGTGGTTAGTATAGCGTGTAGCATTTTTAACGTAATTATAAGCTCATCATTAGCGCATCGGATGCAGGGAATCCAACAAACAATGTTTTAAAACGTGATGTTTTCAGTAAATTACACGCTGCTGCACTGTTAAGCTACTTACTGTGTGTCTAATGAGGTCCATGAATGATGCTGTCGTTGAAGCGCCTCTTTCATTCACACACACACATGCACACACACACACACACACAAACACACAGATAGTCATGTAGTCATATATTTTTGGGGACCGCTCATTCATTTCTATGGGAAAAATGCTAACGCTAACTATGGCAACCTTAACCTTCTTAACCTATCCGGCCCTAACCGTAACCATAGGTAACCGAACTAAATGCAAGAGTTTCAGCATTGAGTTTGATTGATTTCCCAGATTTTTATAAAACTGAGTTTATCCAAAGGGGGATCTGAAAAATGCCCTCAAAAGTAAGAATGTTTCAGATTTTACCTCACTGTGGCCACACACAGACACACACACACACACTCACACACTCTTATCTATAGATAATGTCAGGGTGCTTATATTGCTCTCTTTTGATGCAGTTCTGACCCCGAGAAAGAGTACTGAGAAATGATGGCATGAATTTTGTAACGTATGGAGATGATCAGACGCTCTCCTGGGGACCGGCTGTTAATGAATCCCGCCACTACATTTCATTCTAAAATGCATGAAGGTTAATATTTCATAAATAATTGAAAAAAGAGAGCAAAGGATGGTGCTTTGAGAGCATCACCCTCAGGTAGGATGCTGAATGATAGCTCTTCACTGGAGAAAGAGTTACATTCCATGTGATTCAAAGGCGCACTGCTCAAATCCTCCTCAACCATCTCTGAGCCCGGCAAGGTTAATCTGAGTGAGATTGGATTTATTACTATTATCATCACATATTACAGATTTTGGGAAAGAGCTACTCCGAAGTACCGTCTGTGACGTTCTGTTTTCAAGCCGAAAAACATTTGGCGTGTTC
Organism: Mormyrus hasselquistii; assembly: GCA_026779605.1. Taxonomy (NCBI): domain Eukaryota; kingdom Metazoa; phylum Chordata; class Actinopteri; order Osteoglossiformes; family Mormyridae; genus Mormyrus; species Mormyrus hasselquistii. The sequence goes on from JAODKE010000055.1 coordinate 7,714,538, forward strand.
ACTTTGGAGAAACTTGAACTTGAAACATATCTTTTTTTTGTTTTTTTTTGTTTTTTAATATATACGGCTCAAACTTTGTGTGCGTGCTTCATCATAGAATGTGAGTATGCATCATAGCAGTCCCTGAATCAATACTGCTGGTTTCCTACCTCCTCCGGGGGGGTGGGGGGGGGGGGATTAAATAATGGAAGTCAATAGCATGACAGCTTGACACATTCAGCCACATAAAAGGAAAAAAAAAATCACATAGCTGAAGGATATGCATTAGTATTTCATCCAAGAACGCAATTATGGTAGCTTTTATAGAAGACGCCTTTATGGTGCGGATTTCTGCAGAAATGGGGGTTAGAGGATTCTGGCAGGGCGATAGTGGTCTTTAAGACAGAGGATGGGGTGTAGCAGACGGAAAAAAGGAGGGTATTACAGATTCGCTAGAGCATTCATGTGTTGGAATGACTCTTATAAAATGGATGCGAACGCTGCGGCCGAAGGTTTGATGTGAGAACACCGGAAATGTGGATGGAAGCAAGAGACTCCGGGGGTTCTGAGGAACGAGATGAGCTAAAGCAGCCCATAATATAACGCGGGAATGCCGCCCCCAACGCCGCGCCATCGTCACCGGTGAAGCCTCCCTCCAGCTTCGCAGGAGAAGCTAAAATGAGCCTCCTGGAGACGGTTATGAAGCAACTGTAGGTGAGAGGCGAAGCGGAGATGCTTCATGAAGAAGCTCCGGCTGGGCTTTAACAAGTCCTGGTGTTTCGACAGCGATCGTTGGTGTTGTCCTTGGGAGAGTTAAGTTGAGTAACTGTCTGTGTTTCCTACATGTGTTCATTTGTGGATGACTTCAGCTGTCAGTGGGATGTGGTTGAACCTCTCCTCTCCCTCTTCCACCCACACCTCACCCCTGACATTAATGAATGCTCTTCTATACGTATGAAAATGGTTGTGTTTTTGGATGCATGTGTCTGTGTGTGTGTGTGTGTGTGTGTTCCAGCACTAGATATGAACTTTTATGTTCTGTGACTTCAGCATACATTCTCATAGGCGGGAACCGGGATTTCTCTGGGAACCGAGAACTAATACGACAATTAAATAAGAATATGTATGAAAATGTGTTTCCATTCCTAAAGGAACAATAACAAATTCACTGCTAAATTGGATGGAGAATAGTGCCTTCTATACTTTATATGTGCATCAATCTTTAAATTGGAAATAATTATATTCTAGCCAGTCAGGGAGTAAACATTTATTCGACTTGGGAAAATCACACTGGGTTTCGAAGCCGCTTTCATGAAATTTCCTTTTCAAGCGTAGCCAGACGTAAAAAGCTACCCTGTCCTTACATCAAAATTACACAGACGGCGTTTGCGTCTAAGGCAAAGAGCGACAACATCCGGATCTGCTATGTTTCCAGCATCTTAAAAGATTAATCGCGTGCTGGGAGGCACATGCGGCTTGATTCGTGCCCAGAGCTGGTGGTAACTTCAGTGTATCTGCCAGTGACCTTTGACATCTCAGAAAGCCCTGGCATCTCCTCCAGAGAAGACCAGTGTCGCCTTGCCTCCCGCTGGGAGAGTTCCCAGCCTCCCCCAAGCCTGCACTCGACAACTTAGTAGAAGATGGATGCAGGAGTAAAGAAATAAAAGGATGTCTCATTTTGCTGGAATGCAAGCCAGTGGTATTACTGCACACCAGCCTTATCTATGTACCTGGAGACTGTCGGCGACGATTTCAGTAAAATATGGCTGTAATTTGCAGTGATCGACATGAAGGTTCTGCAGAGGTACAGTAGTGAGAGACCTGTATATGTCTTCGCAGAAAGCTCGACTAAATCTCTTCATTGGAGGTAGCATGGTATTAACACTAAGGTTGGCGGTGCGATTGTGATACTCCGCAGGAGAATTGTCATCTGGCTTCGCGTTTTTTTTTGGTGAAGTGAAGTAGTGGTCGAATCATACGTCTCTTAGTTTCCTGAAATTTCTCGCAGGATCGCATTCCGGGGGGCACCCCTGCCTTGACCCCCCCGTTGTCTGGTATCAGTTCTATACTCACCAAAATGCTGCAGGGCCGTGCAGATGTATGTAAAGATAATCCGATAAACTGCCACAGTTTTCCAGCCAAGTGTGTGTGTGTGCACCAGGGGCTGAAAAAGAAAGTTTGTAAAGGTTCTTCATGCAGGAAGTTGGGCACATCAGCGCTGATCTGAAGCTCTGCACAAACTCCCCCTCACGGTTATTTTTTATGTAGAAAACAAGGTTCAGAGATAAAAATAAGTAATAAAGCATATTATGTGATACGTATGGCAGTAAGTATCTGTTTAGGTTGACAGTGGCAATGGCAGACAATGGCTCCACAGGGAAAACATGACGGTATTATACTATTAGACTCGACTCAAAGTCAACACTTCCTACAGACATCTACTCTGAGCACACTCTGCCGCTGAACACAGCTGCAGGGTATTCCCTGATTGGACGACGGGTGATCTGTGGGCCTCTCTAAATGAGACCCTTGGCGTAAGCTGGGCCTCGCGTTGATTCTGTGCCGCCGTTTGGTCACTGCTGGTTACTCAAAAAGCCAGGGTGCGGAATGAGATTTGGATTCGGTAAACGTCATTTTCTGCATGATTCTCTCCTTGTGCCTGTCGTCCAGTTATAGACTTCATTAAACCCATTAACTCTGCACTTGAATGTCAGACCTCCTCGCTTATACTGTATAGAAATGATAAACTGAAATTGTTCTTATTTATTTATTTATTCCTTCCTTTAATTTGTATGCCTCTGGGACAATGTTTTCTTCTTTTGTTACTGCTAAGGTCCCTGGAATATCTTAATTTGAGGTCAATTTTACATTCATTGTGAAGTTTATTTAGAGACCACGTTTCTTACCAAGAAGTGTATGAAAATTGACAACTACTTATTGCTATTTATGTTGCTGTTGCCAGGAGACACAAAAATGCTATACTTCTTGGTCATAAAACCAAAACAGATTTCTATTAGAGTAAATAAGAGGAACAACATAGGAAATTATGACGTTTTCATCTAATTGTCCATTAAATAAAAGTAAATAAAGCAGGTGGAAGATTTTCAACATTCAGTTCACAATACTGATGTGATGCTGCGAATCCTTCCCATTTGCATAATTCATGTATCTCATTCATTCATTTCATAGAAGCAGTCAGGAATGCAAAATTAAATCCACATCTTATCAGTGGGGTATTAATTCACTAAAATTTGATTTAATTCCATTATTCACTGTTAATTGTTCAAACAGCAAAACATAAATTTAATAGGCTCTGTTATTGCCATAATGAGTTTTATAGCACATGTGTTCTGATTTACGGTTTAAATATTAGCTTTGAGAGTATATTAAAGACCGTGCTGAAAAACTATAAATTAATAAACTCGAAAAATATGCTTAGTCACCTAATGCGACAGTTCACACCGTGTTTTTACATTTGGAAACATCTATGATATCGAGTATCTGCGATTAGTGTCAATTGACACGTTACTTGAAGGTCGACCTGCTCATTCTACGTCAGTTTAGTACCGATATTTTGAAAGTCTTCTAGTTCTACAATTAAATTACGCTCAGAGATGCCGGGGCCTTTTTTTAAGAGTGAGCATGAATCATGCATTTTGCGCGAGTCCCTCTTTCCCTACAGTTTTGCTGGAAGTAAGATTAGGGCAGTGTTTCTTAAACTGGTCTTCGGGGACCTCCAGACAGTGCACGTTTTTGCTCCCTCCCAGCTCCATACTACAGTGTTTCCCAAACCAGTCCTCGGGGCACACTGAACAGATCTACTTTTGTTTTGTCCCAGTTCCACAGAAGACCTGACCCAAGCAATCAGGAGCTCTAAATACCTTACAGGTGTGCTGGGAAGTAGGATAAAGCAAAAATGTGGATCCGCCCAGTGTGCCCTGAAGACTGGTTTGGGAAACACTGCCCTACCAGACAGGCCGCATTTTTTCTGCCTCCCACAGCTGGGAGGGAGCAAAAACATAGACTGTCTAGGGGTCCCTAAGGACCGGTTTGACAAACACTGGGTTGAAGCGACTGCCTTCTTGTCTGGGCCTCCATGAAATTAAACAAAGGAGTTTCAAAGCACTTCATAGAACATTTTAGGTATATACTAGGTACATTTTTTAGACCTTTTTTATTTCATAGACCGTTTGTTTCCCTTACGCTGTTCCTTCCCCTCCTTATTTACTACCTTCAAACTGGCATTTTCTTTAATTTAATACTTTTCTTCTCAAACTCTTCAGCAACATGCCAGTTGGCATCTATCTTGATTTTCTCTCCTCTCTTGAATTCTGTTATTGAAAACAGGGGTGGTCTGTCATTTTCGTTGGTATTACTCTTACTTATGATTGTTTGCATGATTACAAATGAAAACAAAATAAAGAGCTGAAAACTTCATAATTAGCCTCCTGATCATTTAATTTAACACCCCTGAAAACTCCAGTTTCCCTGATTGTAGATAAGTGCACAAAATTGCACAAAATTACATATTGCTTTTATTTGTTAGTCATATCATAGTGTTCTTTCATGAATTGATTAGGCAAGAGTGGGGCTCTGAGTACTGTACCAACATCTATAACAATTTTACATACGACCAAAGATTCCTCAATTGTTTTCGACATGTTCTGATGTATCAGAGGCTTGATGTAATATTTATTTATATATTATATTCTATTTATATTTTACGACATAGCTACAGTATAAAACAAGAGTACATATATAAAAGATGACTCAATTAATCAAGACATAATATGAAATGACTAATTAACCAATAGGTGCATTTGACTTGATCAGTGCTGAGTTTGCATAGGACAACATTAAACGTTACTGGATATAAATGATCAGACTCTTCACTGCCACTTTACAATAAGGTTCCCATATAAAGAGTTTATGAATGGTTTATAATCTGGTTATTAATTAGGTTGTAGCACTTTGTAAATTATTAATAGACAATTTTAAACAGGTTATAACAGACAGTTCCTTTTTATTAATGAGTTACTACCATTTACAAGTGGCAGAGGGGAGCCGTATTGTAAAGAGGCACTGATTCTTCTAAATGCCTGACTAGTGCTGTTATTAAGAGCTGTAATCACGTGCAAGACATCCAGCCTGATGGTGCCGCTCACATCAATTCTTTCTCCCAGTAAGGACGGGCAACTGGGAACCAGCATCTGTCCCAAAAGACACAGCCGGCAAATATTATGAGCTTTAAAAAGACGGCAAACAGAGCGGACAGCGGACAGCAGTCAGCGTGGAGAAAAGACGTAGGAGTGACTTCGCTGGCGTTTTTAACTGATACACTCGGCAGAACCTAGTAGAGCCTGAAGAATGCTGTGTCTGTGGTCAAAGCCATCCCCAGCCGACTGCCCGTGTCCTCAAGTGGGGACATTTGTAAGGTGGGATGGCGGGGAGGGGTTGTTTTATTGATCTTCTTGGTTGTTTATTTTCTTAAACGAGGGACTTGACCTCTGAAAAGTCACCAACAAATCAGACGACTAGCGATGCTGAGCAGCCGCGCAGGTCCAGGGAACCTCAGGAGGCGCTTAAATATCCCCAGTAGGGGGCGACCATTTCTACACCACAGTGTCACCGAACACTCAGCAGAGTTAAGCGTTTGGGGTCCTGTCACGTTAGGCATAGTTAACGACCACGCGCCAGATGGCGTCTGACTGAACTGCTCGAGCGGGAGAATTCGAGCGGGGGGGTAATGTTCTGTCGGGGAAACAAAGCAGGTAAAGACAGTTCCCCGTGCTATGAAAGTCAGGCCGGACAATTATAAGGTTATATATAATTTATATAATCTGTAAAGGTATGTCAGCACTCCCAGAAAGCTGTTCTACGATGTCGACATCTTTTAAAAAATGCATTATTCTCAGGATGCCGACACTTCGCAGGGATGCCTGACCGGAGAATCGCTAATGAATGCTGATCTCACAGCTTGCCGTAGCGCGGCGTTTCCACACCTGCTGTCCTACTTTCCTTTTTTTTTTATTCAGATAAATCAGGGCAGACCTGACAGAGCACCCTTTGGGTAATGCAGGTACATCATCAGCTCGCTAAGAGCAATTTCCTTTAGGTTCCAGCGCTGATTATTCCACTATCTTTCTGCCTCCGCGTGGCATCAGTCACCTCAAAGCCTCATGGGGCCGTAGCGTTGCATCCGCGCTGAGAACACGCTGCCGCTTTCCTGGATGATGTCACCGGCCAAGCCCCTGACAAACTAAGCCACGCCCACTAACAGCCATCTTAGCTGCAGGCCACCTCCACCCAGTGACATCAGGAGACCCTGTTATCACCACTAAAAGAAGGATGACTGTCATTTTGCTATGGATGTTGGATGCGTTCTTCAGACTGGTCAGAGGTACCAAATCACAAGTGGGAAAAGAACCATTGAATTATTTGTCTTATATTTCCTACGGCCTATTCACCCCTCTTAGGAAGTGTTTGATCAATAACGTCAGATGTTTTATTTAATCCATTCATCTCAGAATTACTTAATCTTGGGTGTCGCCATTTTTTTTTTCTTGAACTAGCTGTGTAACTAGTTTAGATACAGTAAGTCACATTGAGCTAGCTGGTTAACAACTACTCCCCTGGCAGGGAAAGATAAGTCATAAATACATTCAATCAAGAATCTCGCAACGCATAGTTTTCTGTATGTACCTTATAATGTAAATTTCGTCGGTAAAAATCTTTAGCCTCGCAATGTCGAGATTGCGTGACCATTAACGGCAACAGTGTCTGTCTTGTTAATGTTCGTCTGCTGGGTTCTCGTTTCCCTTTCATTCGAAGGCACTTTTATACGGTGAAATCCGCAGCGCAACTTTGTGTTTTGTGAATTTTAGCAAAAGTTTACTCAAATCCGCTCTTTCATTAGCCAGAGATATTGTAGCGTTTAGGCCGGAGCGACTGACTCGGCCGAAATGTGAGCGGGATGAAAAACAGTCGAGTGTATTTGATCAGAAGATGAATATCAAATTCTGTGCCCACCCCTCTACAGCCAGGGCACCCTAAGCGGGTCTTACCCATCATGCTCTCCTGTGATGATCGCTTCTCCTTCCTGGGCCGCCAAATTTCTTGTTGATCGTTAACCTGCTTATTAAAATCTACATCTATAGAATCGTCGCCATGTCTGCGATCAACTGGAAAACACCAGCTCCGCTTTCTTGTTTTCAACCCGGTGCTTTCGATTAGCGCTGATCCCGCTATAGGACATGGCTGTTTTTACCAGGCGAACCTTCGAAAAAGCTGCCGGCATAATTTCCAGTCAGACTCTGCCACATCGTTAGAGAGCAAACAGGCTGTGCTGCAGGTGATGAGAGCTACAGGCCACTTTCACGTCGCCATCAGTCCCACCAAATAATCCAATGTTGTGAATCAGCCTGAAACTCTGGCTTAGACTGTATAGAATACAATTTTACATTCTGTTTACAGCAACCATACCTAAATGATATACAATCATGCTTGTAATGACTTGTCGACCTGATTTCCTTCCTATATTACATCTGTGTTGTTATTCAAATTGACTGAGAGCTCGTGTCTGGCCATTCCTGAGATGATGAGATGACATTTATGCAAATTGACATTAAGGACAAAATGCACTCTGATTACGATTGCATTTCTGCTAACCGTTATTCAAAGTATAGTGAATTCATTTAAAGATTTATTAGAGGAATATGTATTAGGACTATTTTATAAAATGAAGGGTTTTACATGAAGGTGCGTAGCTTTTGGACTGATCAGTATAGTGTGAAAAATTTGACCCGTGATTTGAGCTGAAATGTTATACGTCGACTGCTTTTCGGTGATGTGGGACTTGCCACGAGGTGAAGATGCCATCAGTGACGAGTAATTCCATGACCTTGCCTCTGTGAGTGAACCTGTAAATTCTGTCCGGCACGTCAAGAATTCGCTTAAAGGTGTTTCTGCTGAGCATTGCTGGATTTGCACTACAGTGACAGACACTTCCAAGACTCGTGCGCGCCTCAAATTGTGTGCTTGGCACCACCTAACCTTTATTCATAATGACCTGAAAGTCAGGAGGATTCGACTGGTTGATAATCACACTTAAATTTATACGTTGTACCGCTTCAAATGAAAATATTCTTTCAGGGTAAAATTGTATCATAATTGTTAAGCTTTCAAGATGATTATGCTTATTATGCGTATATTAGAATATAAACATGTTTAATGTTTCATTGTTTTCCAGGATGTAGATCGTCTGAGATTGCGTACTCTATATATTGTTTCAAACATTACTCGCCCTTGTTTATTAATACAATAAAATTTCATTATTGACAATAGAAGCTGTCATTTTACATAATTAACTACAGTAAGAAAAACTACATGAACAGCAGTATTTCATTTTGAACTTTTGAGACTTTTGTTTGTTGGCCTGAGACAGAACCACGGGAGCAGCTAATTAGTGAAACAAAAAAGTTCATACATCGCATTGAGCTGATGCATAGGGTAAATTTTGTGTCACAGAATGAAAATATCTTGTTAAAACCTCTCCTACTTTGCCCCGAAGGTTTGAATTGGTGAGACCTTGCTTCTGGGACTGTTTGATTTTACGGAAATGCCATCCAGCTGGCAAATCTCTTTGGGGTTTTCATTCTACTAACCACTGGGCTTTCAGCTGGGTAGTATACAAACTATCAAACAATCTCTCTCTCTCTCTCTCTCTCTCTCTCTCTCTCTTTCTCTGTCTCTCTCTTTGTCAGACACCCGACTGGCTAAAAATTTACGATTTCTAAAGTGTGATTTAATGGCAACTGCTACTTTATAGGCCAGTGGATTCAAAAGAAGATTTATTAGAAAACTGCCGGTTCGACTCAATGACCACCAAAGAAAAAGGGTGTCGGTGAGAGAGCCCTGAGTTATCAGCTAAGAAGATCACTGAACCTCAGCAATTTCAAGCTAATGGCTTTTTAGGCTGGAAGCCATAAACAGGCAATGCTAATCCTGGCATTTGAATAGGATTATGCCTGAAAACATTCTCCAAAACAGAATAAAAGTGTCAAGTGGGGGGGGGGGGGGGGGTGTCCTGGGGTGGGGGTAAAAAAAAAAAAACTGGCCCAGGCCACAGGAAGGGTCACTAAATCTGCTGGTCAGGACCACCCTCTCTGCTACCACACACACAAAAAATAAATAAGTACAAAAAACACCAGTACTCTCAGAGCTAAACTTTGATCAGCATAGAGCTCTTGTCTGAAAAGTAGCATCAAATGCAAACCCAGAATAAAAGCAGACATTTTTTTTTGCATTATAATTTAATTTTGGGGTCTAACATTTATCTCCATGTGGAACATTTAAAAGTACATAGATATTATGTGCTTCGAGTTAACCAAATATTATTTTACATTTTAGCATGTTGCTAAATTCAGTTTTATATTGGCAAATCTGAGGTATTATGTCCTTTTACACTCTGCATATTTAATTAATCATTAGCCATAGTACAAGTTTTTCTAATCCTTCACATTTCGTCATTGATGAGTTTTTATATCGCCTATTTTTTTTTTTGCTACAGATGAATTCATTTTTGATGTGCAGCACAGTGGTAAAATGGGGCCCTTGAATTGTTACGCTCTTTTGCCTTCAAATACTGTCAACAGCAAAGGCTTTAACTCTTTCGCGGCGTTTCGATAACGGGGTTTTACTGCCATCTGCTGGCAGCACGTGAAAATTCAGGCATCCTCGCCACACGCACTAAGGTAATACCGAGGATGCAGCGGAAGGCGGCACATACCGTCCACACCTCAGTAAATACAGGGTAATATACCGGTAATCCATTAACATGAACAAAATGCGCAGACTTAACTTGTACACAATGATCTTGTATAGACACATGACGTGATACTTTTTTTCTGAATGCCTCAAAAGATACAGGACAGTAGAGAAAACAAAACAAACGACCTTAGATCATGCAAAACCATGCAGTAAAATAAAATGAGCCAATGTATTATTATTATTATTATTATTATTATTATTATTATTATTACGATTATTATTATTACTCTGTGCATTCAAATTGAGTTGCTCCCAGAGTGCCTAAAATGGCTATGCTCTTCACCCACAGGTGCACAGATTACAGATTGTATTTGTGATGTTCACTGCCACTCTTTTTAATTGGGATAGTGCAACCTGCAAAGAAATGAGCATTTCTTCATTGCTTACAAGGGAATGAATATTCAGTAAGTCAGAAAAGGCTTGTTTTGAAGTGGGGCACTCCAGATGCGTAACCAGACAGCGTCGACAGCAAAATCAAAACGCCGTATCCTGCATAAAGAGAAGCCGAACACGCAGAAGGTGATGAATGATTAAAAATTGAAGGAAACTCAAACTAGCAATGACTTCTATACTGTATTTGATTAAAAAAATAAATAGAATTAAATTGAATTACATTGAATTAAAGATTCTCACACAAATGCCAGCCCTTAGTGAGAGGTAATCACTGTGCAAATGGGTCCTGAATGACCTTCATAAAACTTTCCTATAATCTGAGCTTTGGGTGATTAAAGAAGGAGACCACGGTGTATCTACAACTCTCCACTCGGGAAGCTGTGCATCTCCGAACACGGCTAGCTGCAAACTAGCTGTCAGTCCGCAGCCATTCGCTACCACCTGACAGACGATACCAGCCGCGGCCAGCCTTTGTAGGTCAGTTTCCTCAGACACGTGCGAGATATCATGTTCCTGTAGCGTTTTTGTGCTGGCAGCATGGATCACGCCTTCCAATACATAGTCAAACACATTACCGTCTGGTGCGGGGCTGCGCATCCCACAGAGGGACAAGGTGCAAATGATTCCCCTGGCATTCGTCTTTCACACTCCGTGTTTTTGGGAATGTGTATAAAAATGAGAACGGCTTTAAAAAAACAACTTTAATTATGAGGCTTTTGTGTCAAGGTTCTTAATTGCAACCTCCCCCCCCCCCCACACCCCATCAAAGCTACTGAAAATGACAACCAGGTGTGTGACCAGAAAATACGCCTGAGATGACAGCTAATTGGTATTTTGGTTATAGAGCAAACTACACGAGAGCTCTTCATATCCATAGCAATTTGCCTCTTTACTCTCAGTGCCCACAGATAGGAACAAGTCGTTCCTTGGTGAGTCCGAGTCAAGTCTTGAGTCTCGTGTCCTCAACTCCAAGTGAAACCCAAGTCTGTCCGTCATTCTTTCTGTCAAGTCATAAGTCATTGTGACTCGTGTCCAAGTCAAGTTGTTAGTCACGTAACTCGAGTCCTTACCTACGTCAGTTTTCTTTTTACCTTTAGTGATTAAAACTCACCGCAGCAAAAACCAGCCACTGTCAACATAGGATATGTTGTTTATAGGCAGAGAGAGGTTGGAAAGGGAGTATCCGCGGTCGTCTCCTCACACAGTTTTTACATCGGTTTATATGCATCTTTTCAACAAAGTATCTCAAGAGACCTTGCTTTCAGCCAAATGAAAATGAGGGCAGCAGGGATTTAATATACAATTAAATTATAAAATTAACGGTATAATATACAGATGTGGAACTATAACCCCAAGGCCTCTCAAGTCATAGGGTCCAAGTTTTGCCGAGTTGAGTCACGAGTCATCAAATTTGTGACTTGAGCCCGAGTCGAGTCATGAGTCAGTGACTCAAGTCCCCACCTCTGTCAATTTTTGCCTTCCTGATGAGCCACTGACCTGCTGCTGCACTGGAGGCCTTAACCCATTACTCATCCCAGCATCCCACTCTCCTCATTCACCCACCTCCTAAACTATATACCCGTAAAGACAAGTAGCCAGTCACCCTTCTCCTACCATCATGGACGTAGATCTTACTCCACAGACAGAGAATATGCACATTAACCACACATGTCCGTACATGTTGGCCAACTGCTAGGAGAAGCATTGCATTTTCAAGCTGCATTCTTACAGCTACCAAAGATCCCCACCTTAGATTTGTTTTTATATTATTATTATTTTTTTAGTTTTCTTCTCTTCCTCCTGGCAAAGGAATGCAAATGCCTCAGAATTACTTCTCAGGGGGGGTGCCTCAGGGCTGAGTGTGTGGGCTTCTCTTCCACATCCTGAGTAAATCACTCGAGTTCATTTTGTCCATGGATTCCCATACCGCCTTTATACTGATGACACTAAACTTTACACTAAACTTTTCCTCACCAAAATTGTTAAAATTCTTTCTCGTCCTAGAATCTAACCCCCCCCCCAAAACATACACGAGTATAACTGCGTGTTGCAAGCTTCAAACGTTCCCGCACTGACTCCAGTGAAGATCTGGATGAAATTTCAAATGAATTAACTATAAATGCATCCAGAAGGAAGAAGACCGGATTTGGCAAGTTTGTCTGCTAGCTAGTTAATTTTGGGATGTGCCTTTGAGCTACTTTGCCAAAGGTTCAAGACAAAGTTGAACTGAAATAGCATTGGAGAAAATGAGAATTATAATTCAAATTTTTCTTACAATTCCTATTGGATGCCAGGAAGAGGGCGGAATCTTGATGAAAAGGAAGTGGACAGGATTTAAAGCGCTGAGTACACAGCAACTTCCCTGTAGGGCATGATAACCCTGCATAATTATAGATTAGTTGCAGTCTCCTTCGTCTTTGTTTGCGTTTGTCTAGCATATCTGAATGTATTTCTCTTGAGAGTGCTTAATTTCACAGTTTGATGGAGCAAGAATACCAAAATGCAGCATGAAAAATAGAGAAAAGGAGAGAGACAGTCGAGGGGGTCAGATTATGACAGAAAATTAAATATGGAGTTATGCGTATGGGTATTGTGAAGCAAATTATTCTCAGTTTGGCTTTTTTGGATGTCGGCCAACTGTTTTAGATTGCCGCGCTCTACACAATATTGAGAGCTTGGATGTAAAGAAGTGCATTTATTAGAAGGAATAAGAGAGGCTCTCTTATTTTCAGTGTTTGCACTCCCTGATTTTCAGTCTTATTGTACAGTGGAAAGGTTAACCATTGCGGTGCCCACAGGTTTTAAATTCACAAGCCAGGCTATGTTTGCCATTAGCATCTATGCGTACTGTCCCTGTTTCAGGAGCTGTAACTTTGAAGTGTTCCTTTAACTGCTGCGTTCATCAGTTATATTGCCACATTATACTCACAAATGTGTACTTTTTTCCCTTCCAAAACCCAATAGCTCTGCCGATATTTGGCCGTCCTTACCCTGTCCCCTTTTTCTGTTGACTTCACGAGAAGTGCAGGCCTACTCGCTGGGATCCACGCATTTCCGGGAACATATTGAGATTCCATTATGTCATCATAGCCTCTTCAGATGGCTTTAGAAAAGAAATCTGGCCGGTGTTTAACAGGCACATTCAAGGGTCATTGTGGCTAGAAAAGTACTCAAAACCAACACATGTATAAAATAGGTACTATTGATCACATGTTCGCGTAAAATTTACAACATGGTAAGCTCTTGCAACTTGACAGCAATAGCATCAAGCCCTTGAAAGGAATACAGATGTCCGACCCTTTGATGTTGTTGTTTTCAAGGTATTTGGACTAGCTACAACCACCATAGATAAAGTGAGTGTAAAATTCATTATCTGCAAGCCTCTTTGTACTTTTACTTGTGAGCGCTGTGTAGGAATATACTCTTCCAGGCAGGTTTAACAGGCCAAATAATTACCTTTCCAAACGCTTCCAAATGAGCTTGTTGCAGTTATACAAAATGTAGCCCGTTATAAAGATTTCAACTGTCACATTTGTTTAGCCATATTCAGCTATTCCTTTATCAGAGTTTGTGTTTAATAGAGTCGTACTGGTTGAGCAGTAGAGGAGTATTGCTTTTGCCGTGTGGTACTATTTCTGCTACACGTCATTCAAAGATCAAAAGATCAACCACTTTTCTTTTCAAAACAGACTGATTAAAATGTACTGAAACACGACTGACCATATCCAGCAGAATGGAAGACCCCAGCGCCCTGAAATCCCAAAGCTTTGGATTGTTTCACGCGCTAAATCAGTGGGGAAAAAATTAATTCACATTTTGTTTTTACGATAAAAATGAATTATACTTCACTGTCTTTATAAATAGGAGCCTGGCTCTCGAGAAATCCTAAAACGCAGTGAAATGTTTGGTGTTCAGCTGTACTCGCAAATAACGTTATTGATTGCCATGTGTCCTTTTGTAATACATTTCAATGAAATGTAAGGATAATACTGATTACTTCATTTAAGTAGCATGATTACTTCATTTAAATAGCATGATTACTTCATTTAAGTAGCTCCTACATTCATGAGTGCGTCATGCTTTGGTTGAAAAATCCAAAGCACTTGAAAAACTGCTGTGTGTTAATGTAGACTTCATTCAACCATCTGCTAGACTGGAACCTGAAACACATGGCACAGAATTCCGACGACCTTCCGATGGTGTGTGGCTCACTGGGTTAAGCCACTGTGCTTGTGATCAGTAGGTTGCCAGTTCAAATCCCTGGCTTAGCAGACTAGTCACAGTTGCGTTTTGCCCTTGAGCGAGGCCTTTATCCCCTGACACATGAAATGTTCCAAGATCGCCGAATAAATGACCCTGCGCTCAGACCGCTGAAGTTTCACTCTTCAATGCATGTGTGTCGCAGAGGAGAGCATGATGGGATATGTGAAAACTAAAGTGTTCCAGTGTGCTTGTGCAAATGGCAAATAAAGTTTCATTTCATATGAGATGACAGTCGACCGCAGGGCATCTCCTCACTTATTAACCTTGTGTTTTTCGATTTCCAGAGGAACCCTGTGCGAAAATCACAAGGGCGCACATACTCCACACATACTCCAGGGCTAACCCTCAGCCCTGGAGATTTCAGGCTGTGGCACTATCCCCTGAATTACCATATAACCATTTATATATGTCCCTTCCTTTCCAATTTTTTAATTGTGTTTTTACAAGTGAGTTGAACCTGCAAATCTAGTTATGAAAAATAAGAACATAAATCAGAGATTACAAAATGTGAAAAATTGCATCCTTCAACCATGGGAAATATGGCGCCACAAAAATATATTCATCTGTCCTTCTTCTAGCTTCTTATCCTGGTCAGGGTTATAGGTGATGTAATAGTAATGTATCAGATAATCAGCAGCTTCAGAGAATCAACACTGGAAAAGCTCCAGCAGTCCTGTGTGAGGAGAAAGGTCTCCTCCAACAGATTGCTGTTATTAATTATGACATCCTGGGGAATAGCGATGGGAATAGAGAGCGTTCGGGCAAATATGCATTCGCAGAACCATTTGTCTTTGTGATGCTGTCACTAATTGTTTCAATACACCGTCTTCTGCTGGTTTGTGATATGCTGAGTTTCCATAGTAGACAAAGGGTAAAGTGGTTCGAACTGCATTGGCAGGGATTGACATAAGTAGGCATTCACCTTTAAAAGCCATACGTGCGGCTATCGATTGCTGTAGCAGCGTGAACGCGTTCGTATTTTATGTGCATTCGGCGCCGTTATGACAAGAAATTATCATGCCAGAAAGGTGCCAGTAACTGAGAAATGTCTGAAGATCCATCCATTTTCTAGCAATTTATCCGATACAGGGTTTCAGGAGGTTTGGAGCCTATCTTATGGAGAACAGCACACAAGGCGTGGAAGGTCCTGCTAGTCCACGGCACATGTACGCATTCAGTGGGCAATTCAGGGACACCGATTCCCCAAATTGCACGTTTTCAGACGGCTGGGGGTGGGTACAGCAGGTGGGAGTACTTGGTGAACGTGTGTGCCGCGCACGCCAAGCGGGGGCAGGATTTGGAACCCCCAGCCCTGAAACGACAAGGTTAGCGATGCCTCCCCAGTAAGTCATCATGTCTCTCCCCCCAGATGTATAAATATTACTGATAAATATTGTTGAAAATATTAGAATCTACTTAATTTTGGGAAGTAACTCAAATCGCGAATCGATCGGCCGGGACTGTAGACCTCTGACCTTCCATATATGGACGACTTCTCTGATTCCATGACTGGGTCCAAACCAACATCTTTAGCTTGACTCACACTACAGAGGAAGGGGGTCATTTTAACAGATACAGCACAATGATTCAGTTATGCATCAGAATATAAGTGACTAAAATCCACAAACGGCGGTAAGACCTTCTGCAGTTCCAGTATTGGCCAGCAGCTCATGCACTTGACATTGAGTAATACCTGCTGATCACGTCTTCAGACACGGCGCTCTATGGCGTTGTCAAAACATGGAGAGCTGCATTCTGAACAGGAGACATCAAGTAGGACGTTTCCTGCCAAACTGTCATTTAAAAGGAACAAAAGCAGAGTGTATCTTCACAATATAAGTGACTGTAAAATCCACAAAGAGCGATAACGGCTAGTAGAGTACCAGTATAGATCAACAGCTCAAGCACTTAGCATTGAGTGATAAATGCAAATAAGGCCTTCAGACATGGTACTCTGGGGCCAAGAATGCTGTCAAAACACCTAAGTGCTGAGGTATAAAGGCCCACAACATTCAGAAAATAAAAAAAAAAAAAGCTCTAATCTTTGTACGCCTGTAGTAAAACTTATAGACAGGCAGAACTTTGGCCTCATTGATTTTGAGCCATTAAAGTGAAAAGACAGAAGCATTAACACCCTGTAACTGAGGGTAAATAAATAATGTAGGAAAATTTAGTCCATGGGTTTTATACTTAGGAGCATCCCTGTTGGAAGATAGCTGTCCTAATCGCACACTGTAATCTACGTGAAGTCTTTTAACCTGTTATTTATGTCCGGCTAAAATGCAATTTTCAGTTAACATTTATTCCCCAATATTTTAATGCCATTTTCCAACCGGAAGTCCTGTTAACTAATCAGTTTGTTCGACTCTTGAGCCCATGAGGCGTGAACGTGACGTTTTCTTTAGGAAATAAAACACCGTGGGATGTAATGGGCCGGCCATCAGGGGATTTTGATTTCGTAACCGAACTCTGCGCCCACCTGCGTAATATTTCGAGGCAGGCGTCTGGCACAGTTCCCGTGAATAATCAGAAGTTGATCGAATGTTTCACTCCAGCAGCAGGAGATGCATTCTCCACCAACTGACGGGGAGAATGGGATTTATCTGACTTGAGGCACACGCCGTCTGAGCTAACACCTAACAGAAATGGAGCATAGAAAAAATGTAACATTTTGAGATTATCAAAAAAAAAAAAAAACAAGAAAAAAAGTGACATTCTAACGGACCCTTAATGGCGCACATCTTTGTTCTTGGAACGAAAGGCCACCATGTTACAGTTAACAGTCTGTCAGGCAAACACAACCTGTGGCACTCACTTGTCTCTGAGTTTTTCCATTTAACACCATAAGGAGTATCTGTAGAAGATACGATATACAGTAGCTGTATTTGATACATGTCTAACATCAGTAACGCAAAGACATTCGTATCACACTAAACCAGTGACTTACTATAATTATGCCAATATTTCTTATTTGGTGGCTGTTTAAGAAAAACAAAAACAGAATAGAGGTAGTTTAACTTGTACAGCTAAAAATAACTGCTGACAGAAGGATTACGAGACCTGATTTTATGGCTTTGCAATATTTTTTTGATACTGATTTCTAAATGGTTTTAAAAATAAAATAACCATCCAAAATGGATTTTATTTGGCAGTACAACTTACGGAATAATTTTTCCTGGAGGCAGCAAGGTTTTTGAGAAAGTAGGATCATACCTTGCAACGCAATCGTCACGAATTTGATCATTGACTCTCAGAGCAGATCTTATTTTACACGGGAGCTCTTTGTATTTGGTGAACCAATTTGCAAACTAAGAAGGTCAAGGTCCAATGATGACTCTTACGTATTTAAAATAACCAGATTGTACTTAAAACATAGGTGAGTCAGATCATTTCTCATGCTTAAGCATAGCTTGGGGATACTTGGCAGGTGAGACTATTGTTTTGCATGTATCATCAAAACATAATGAAAAATATCATTGATTTTGGAGCTTGAGTCTGAGGTCATGGTTTTGCATGATAATGAAACGTCATTCGCAGTGACCTTTTCTTCAGAAATAGTTTCTAAATGTATCACCATCTATTTAATGCTGTATACAACTATCTTTGACTGTATTTAGTGGTGACAACAGCAATACTAGTAAGTCTATGGGTCCATGGGACCAGATTTGTAAACATTGTCCTAGTCAGTCCATCTCCCATCTGCTCAAGCAACCCTCCTCTCTTTCTAAGGGCCCCAGCCTTCATCCTCGTGCCAGAGGCGCTGAAAACAAGAGGAACTACGACGGTACCCCACCAATCCCAGCGAGAGATGTACCTGGGTCTTTTTCAATGGACGGGGAGTGTCCCAAATGGTGGCGGCTACATTTTCTGTAGCTTCAGAAGACCTATACCAATGAAAATCCCAAGATAGTTCACTTCCTGTCTCCCTAGGTAGCTCTATTTGTGGATGACAGTAAGCCCCGCCTCCTCTCGGTCAGCCAGCCAATCAGTCATTGAAGGTGCTCTGCCCAACACACCGAATGCTCTACCACATCATCTAGAATAGATCATCCATGGGGTGTTGGAAGGTGGATGGGGACTCCTGCAACCCAAACAGGAGGACTGTGTGCTCCAAGGCTCCCAGGCTGACCAGGATCTATGATGAACATTGCAGAAAGGATGATATTTAAATGCCACTTACAGAAAGTGCACGTTGGACTATACACTCAAGTGAATTAAGCATCACATCTCAAATCCAAATACATTTAATTAAAAGCAAGCATCAAACAAGCCTAGAGTCTCCCATTCATTTACTGTATGCATTACTAATAAAAATGGCAACATTGATTCGAACATGGTGGGACAATCTCTGGGAAAAAAAATGGATTTAATATTAGCCCCCAAGATGAAATTTTATCAGACTAAGATATGTTAAAGCACTAAGCTGGTATTGCACTTATTACAATAAGGATTTATTTTCTCTTAGTTGAATTAATCTCTCGGTAGCAAATGGAGGAACGCAGTCAGGAAGAACAACAAAAAAACAAACAACTTGCAACGATATGAGTTGGAATTGAATATAGAGCATGAGTCATCCTACGGTTAATAAAGTCTTTTGTCTGCTGCCACCTGTATCCTTTTTCTGCAGTACTTATCTCGATGCCGTGGCAAATATCAATGAGAAAGAGAAGAGGCCTCATGTAACTCATGACCTCGTGGTGATGTGACTGTAATCGAGTCTCATTCATAGGGTTTCATTAAGAGCTGATTAGTGAGTGTGTGTGTGTTTTCTGCCTTGTGGATCAACGCTTATGTCACCATACCTTGCAGCGGGGATTGGCCCGAAGCTCACGGCTCCAGTACTGCAGAGAAGCTGTGGTCTCTCTCCATCTTCTTCCCACTTATTCACCAAAGGGTCATGAGGTAGACAGTCATCAGCGGCAGCATACAGCACTAGGCAGGGGTACCAGTCCATCACAGGGTACCCACTCAAACATAATCACACACTATGGGTAATTGAGAGATGCCAATTCACCTAAGTGCATGTCTGTGTGTTTATAAATTGCACTTATTGGTGTGCGTGTGTGTGTCTGTGAGAACCCCCTGCCCTTTCTGTAGTGGGATAAGGTCCAGTCTCACAACGACCATGTATTAGGAAAAAGTTTCTAAGATATAGATGGATGCATGCATGCATGCATGCAGGCATGTGTGCACTGTATTTTAATTATGCAGCACAGAAAAGTTGCATGCAAGTAACAGCAACGGGCCTTTTATAAACAGTCAAAAATGACTTTGATACCAGCTAATAAAACTGCATTTCATAACACTTAAAAACTTGTGAAGTGCAATAAAACTCAACGCAGTGTTTAAAGAGACAGGAAACAAATCAAAAATTTTAAAATACAAGTCCCTTTGTTACTTCTGGCGTCATTTCCCATAGGGATGACTGACAACGGTGACGCAAAAACCCCAGTCAGTAGCAGCCTACCCCTCCCAATCGATGCATAAATTTGCATACATACCCAACAAAAAGTTTGTAATGAAATGCATCGAATTGAACGGGCTGCAGGGACTCCAAATCTGCCAGCAAGCCGTCACTTGGAAAGCAGCGTATTAGCTTTGCAACAAAAAGTCAATCACCGGCATGTAAGGCATTGATTAAGTGTCGGATTGCAGAGCTCCGCGCTACTTAGGCTGAGTATAAATCACACGGGCCGCTCCCACGTTCGGCCTCGTGAAACCACATGACCGTGCCGTGCTACGCTGGGCTGACTGTCGGCGTCCTCAATCCCCACCGTGTTCTCCGCAACATAAATTAAGCGTCCCGATCCTGCTTTTCTGCTAATGGAACACAGGGCCCTTTCTGCCACGGCGCACAAGCTGAACGCAATTCGACGGATGTGCGGATTTGTCGACTATGCCAGGAGCTTGTTGATGAAAACCACGCTGGTGTTTCGATCAAATAAAACAACAGGGGTTTCATTTATGTAAATCGGTCTCCTTCCTCGGAACTAGACGAACGCTCTTACCTTCCTCCGTCAGCTGTTACCTGTCGCAGTCAGCTCCACACCTGTACTTTTAAATGCATTTAGCCGTATATTTGTCATGAGGCCAGAAAGGAACGTAGTAACAGTAAGTGGCATTTAAATCGTGTGTTTAAAGCAACTATCCCCGAGTCGACACGGTGCAACGTCACGGTGATCAGCCTTTAAGTACACCTAGTAAACATTTAATGTCAGTCATATAGTGAAAAATTGTTTAATAGAGTTCCAGGGTTGCCAAAATTGTCTGACAGTAAAGATTACCATAAAATGCATTTTGTACTAGCCTAGCGGTAATTGGTAGCTAATGTTTTAAGACTGTTACGATATAGTACGAGTCATAAGACTGGACACCTCTGTGTTTAAGGCTTGTCACTATTTTTATTCACCTTACAGTAAAAGGACTCATGGCAATGAAGTAATACATGTATAATATCACAACTATGACAACATTTTGCTTTAATGACAACATTGCAGACGCCACCTTGTAGGTGTAGCGACCTGGAAAGCTTCTCCAACAAACCTGAAGGAGTTTTCACAAGGTTTGGGCACAAATTGACTACCATGCTCTTTCTTTTTAATTCAGCTCCTCCTAAACCATATCTGTAGGGTTTAGGTGGGGGGGGGGGATTATGGGGGCCAGGTCATCTGTGACAGTGCTCTACCCCTTTCCTGTTTGACGAGATAATACAGTATGTACATGCATCTCAGGTGCACTTAGGGTTGGCATCTTGGTAAAAAACAGATGTTGTTCAATAGGTCAGAGTCAGCTTTTGACTGATACTGTACTGCATTAGCATCTTTGACATCTTGCAACAATTTGAGGTTTATGTTTGCATTAATAATAATAATAATAATAATAATCATCACTTTATTAATCCCCGTGGGGAAATTCTTTTACGCCTCCCTCAACTTGCTCTTTGTAAGATTCAAACAAGTGTAAAGCTGAAAGAGAGCATAAATTTCTCACAAATGTAAGTGTCACGACCTGCTCATCTGATCCTCCTTTGTGCCACGCCCCCCTAGTTACCTCGTGTCAATCCCGGATTGTGATCACCTGTTGCCTGTTATTTTCGGCGAGGGGGGCGTGGCACACAGGAGGATCGTACGAGCAGGTCATGACAGTAAGTTCATCTTTTTTCACTGAGCACTTGTCAAGCAAATAAAAATCTGATTCCAGTTCCTATTCTGCATGAAAAAAACTTCAGCGCTTTAGCTCCAGTGTCTGGGAAACACAATTTCCTTATTGATCTGGCACTTAATGATATTGCCCTGTTACATTTTGACCCTATTTGATTTTCAGACTATTATAGAGGCAGGAAAGTGTATAATGGTAAGTAGCTATCTGACATATAAAAGAGGCCTTGTGGAAAAAGTATATAAGTGGTTTCTTTACTTAGGCTTCAGTCAATGCTGTCTTCCTTGGCTACTTACTAAATATACATGCATTCCTCTGGGCCTTCAGTCATCTATTAAATCTCAATTTACTTCTTTCAAGTCTAGTGAATGGTTATTCTTACAGGCAATTAAGAGGTACGTTTGTCCTCTTTATCTGAAAGATAACTTGCGTGTGTTTCTGGTTGAAGAGGAAGGCTCTGTAGCCTACAGACTGTAGGAGGTAGAGGAAAAATTCTGGCTGCGGGTCCAGTTTTGAATGTCTTCAGGAAGACATTGAAGGCTTCTGTTTGCTGAAATGAAATGTTCATTAAAAAGCTTTTTTTTTCCCCAAAATGTCATTTAAAGTCGGTAGGCTTAAAAATTCTGTTTGGCATGTGAAGATCAGGATATTAAAAAGGGGTTTTCATCAACGACATTTTAGTTAATGATGCTGGAACCCATATTATTTTTATTAATTTTTAAGTCGCGGGTTAAAACGAATCCACTCCTGGTCCATACTCCAGTGCACTTTTTCCCTGATACAGGGTGGGGCTGCCCTCTGGCCACGCCCACCTCACTCAATCACTCACACCTGCAGTAATCAGGCTACCTATTTAATCTCACTCTGTCTCTTTGTTTGGTTCATTTGCCACTTCAGTAGCAGTAATATTTGTCTTTTGTGTCTTTTCTGATTGTTGGTTTAGTTTTTTTTGTTGCTTTTTTATGATGGTCAGTCTGACTGTTTTGGTTCACAATGTTACCCTTAGTATTCGGGTCCAACTAGCTCTCGCTATCACATACCTCATAGGCAGAGGCCTTGTTCCTGTACACGCTGAGCACTCAGCGATTGACTTGACCAGGGGGCAAGGTTTCCAGGTGACAGAACATGTGGTATTGTGAACACAGAGCGATTTGATCAATGTTTCCCAACCCAGTTCTAGACAGTCCACATTTTCCCTCCCTTACTCGGAGCTGGGAGGGAGCAAAAACATGGACTGTCTTGGGATCCCTGAGGACCAGATTGGGAAACGCTGGTTTAGAACAGGGGTCTCCAACTCTGGACCTGAAGACCTACATCTCAGTAGATTTTTCTATCCTCCCTGGCTTCTGATAAGGCAGAGCTGTTCTCGGGTAAATCCCAGGAACAAGTGCGGCTCATTAGAAACCAGGTAGGATAGAAGACCTGCTGGATAGCAGCTCCCCAGGGCCATAGTTGGAGACCCCAGGTTGAAAGCAGAGGATTACACCAGTATTTATGTTTTTTGTTTGGGCTTTAATATAAATCTTATTAACAGTTCTCTTACATCATGACAGACAGATCTAGCTATGTACTATGAGGTCATTAACCGCAATAGGAAGGCAATATTCATCGTAGCACTTTGACCTGAAGTAACCCTTCCTCTGCGGTGCCCAGGGTCACGCCCAGCTACATGAGCTTCCAGTGCTTATTGAATAAGTGCTTACAGAGAATGCACGTGTACCTCTCCTCAATCATCGCTATGGGGCTTTATTTCTTTTTGCCATTGGATTTTTTTTTCCTCACTGACTGTTCCCCCCACCTGCGACTGGTGGTATGTGTGGCGTGATCGTGTGTCCATTTCTCTCGGGAAGTTCGATGACCACACCGTAAGTCCAGGACTGATTTACTGCCCCGTTTCACAGTAAATCTATTTTTTTTTTTCTTTCCTTCTTATTATCAGTCAAATGCATAAAAAAAACTACAACGCAATGTACTCCTATATTTTTTTTTATCACTCACTCTGAAGCAGATTCTGTTTAGTAAAGGAGTGCTTGTGGAACAGCAAGGGCGTAGGTTTCGTTTCAGCATTGGCACGGACCAAATAAGCCCCGAAACCCCCCCCCCCCCCCCCCCCCCCCCCCCCCCACAAAAAACCACCCCCGTGCACCCATCCCCGCGCCCCCCAAGACCCACCACGCACAAACAAAAATCAT